>DWHP01002538.1:0-14347 GCA_018247895.1 Parnassius honrathi
ATATATATATATATAAAGTTGAAGTGGTTAAAACATCTTATCTTTAAATACTCTATAGTTTTGTTAATAAATGACATTGACGTAAGAAATGTTACATTTAAAAATAGACAAGTTAAAACTAGTTACTCATAGTGTTAGGACTGTTTTGTTAAAAAGAAAGCTGAAAAAGTTTTATTGAAACTTTATCACAAAAAGTTTTGCATGTTACATGCAATAAGTTTTGCATGGGCCATTATAGGCCCATATAAATTGGAGACCAAATTCTTCACCCTTTCATTACCATTACATTTATAAAAGTCTGCTGATTAACATAGGCCTCCTCCCATAGACAGAGAAACCTATAGACTAATGATTAGCGTGGCCTCAAATGAGAAAGAACAATAACATAGACAGCGGTAGATAGAGAACAGTTTTAGGACACAATAATCTTTATGACTTAAACATATTTAGATAAAATTTAAATGTATATTTATATAGTTCTGTAATGAAATTTAAAATAACAATTGAATTTTATATGTAATACCAGATAAAATGTACTATACTTAAAAGTGAAATGATAAACTGGTGAGTTTACATACACTATCACTTTTACATCCTAAAACACTACATCTAACCATTTTTAAAGTTTTTAATTGTTCTAAGAACTGAACTAAGCAAGATTCAGCTCACAAAACACTTTTCTTCTCACTTAAACCAACCTGTAAACTCCTTAGATTGCTACGAACTGTCAAAGTTGTTTAGCAAAATGTGTAGTTTGCTAAACAAAAAAACCGGCACGGAGAAAGGGACAAACAATCACACCACTCTGTCTTAATTCTATGCAATACTTATGCATAAATCTATCTTCATGTGCAAATGCGAACGAAGGCGTCAATTTGTCTATAGGTTTCTCTGTCTTTGCCTCCCCCATAGATTGCCTCACAATATTTTGCTACAGTAGACATGCTGGGCGAGCAGATTGTCACTAGCAGTTTTTATTATTTTGCATGTTATAAGTTATGAGGAGGATGCTGCTGCCCATCCTCTGTCGCCTCTTATGACACCCGTGGGATGATATGGGGTAATGGTAGTTAAATGTAACTTTTTAGATGATACTCCGATATTAATATGTTCAGAGTATTAAATAAAACACAGAGACAAACTGTTACAATGGAATATTGAATTAAATAATTTCCACAAAACACTTCTGGAGTTATGGCTGTAATTCTTCCATATTGACTTCTCAAACTTTTATATAGAAATAATTTTTTTCTTTTTAGATCTTTGGACTAAAAACCCCTTTAAATTTTTATTAAAAGCTAAACATTTAAAAAATTTATAGAAAAATTGGGTAATATGCTACAATCACAATGAACCAGAAAATACTTAAACATAATTTTCCTTATAAATACTAATAAGTTATATTTATATCACTAAATACCAGTTACTCGACTTAGTAATTTCTTCATGGAGCAATGTTGATGCTGGTATTACAAAAATCCCTGAACTAATCTACTATACTATCTAATATGCAAGACCTATCTATCCATCAAAAAGTTTAATATCTTTACCAAGCAAAAATTGTTCGTACATAATTGAAAATAACACCTGTGAATTAGGTGATTGCTACCGTGCTATTCGTAAAAATGTTTTCATAATTTCTTATATTTACACAAACACTACACATTTCCCAGCCACGGACCCCTCCCGTAACCATGGCTGTAAAGTGCTCAAAACATCGGGTATATAAAAAAGTTAATATACATTATATAATCCGTAAAAACTAGTATTGTTTATAAATGTTTTCATATTTCATTTAACAACATAATATTATATTGTAAATTAATATTAAAAAAATGTCCCACTGGATTTCTTGCTGGTACTTTCCAGAACAAAGTTGTTTTCCATACCTGGTATGGAAAACAACCTTGTAGCATAAGTAAACAGTAAGTGTTCCCGTAATCTTCATTCGGTAAAAATTATTCTATTTTACTCTAAATATCCATAAAACTAAAGCTGGTGGACCATTTTATAATAATTTACTAAAATAAAATAAAAATCTGTGCATTTCACAAGCGGTAGAAGTGAAACTATGGAAAAGGAAATTGAGATGATGAGAAACACTGTATATTGTATTCTATCTCATTCTCTTGCAGGCTAAATACTATAAATGTATATATTTATCTCTTTTCAGTGTTGCTTTTTCAAAGTTTCAAATCACAACAATTCTAAAGAATTTTTTTTAAAGTTGTATTGTATGATTCCAGACTCCAAATGTACTATGTAGTAGGGCAGGGGCAAGAAACTCACTAGTAAACTATTTCTCTGCCATAATGGTTTTTGTTTCATTCTGTATAATTATTTGTAGCAAATAGCAAATTATACATTCTCAAATTTGGTATGCTTGTAAGCATTCTGTGTACATTGAAACTGTTTGATCTTTTGACCAGTTCCATCCTGAATTGTAATCAATGTCAAGATAAGTACCAGGTAGTGTTTATGTTGTATTCTCTCGTCTCTACATGATTGAAATCCCTAACTTTCCCAATTCTATTCTAACCCTGATGCAATAAGTCAGAGATAAGTGGATGCTGTGGCCCATAGACATATGAAATCTGGCAATCTGAAAATGCAGTTGCGTTGTCACCCCTGAGGACTGAGATTGAATGCCTTGTTTCTAGTATAAAGGTTGTCCGATTCTCTACACTCACCATAGGAAACACAGCAGTATCAAGCTGCTATTTTACGCTGGTATTCTGTGAGAGCATGGTCCTAACCCAGTCGAGCTATTTGTGTTGCAATCACAATATAGCTGCAGCATGGCTCTACCACGTTGATGGTAAATAGTGATTGTGCCGAAGATGGTAAAATGCACTGACTTAATTGTTATTGAACATGTGCTAGTCAGACATTCCGACCACTTGGCAGACCTTTTGGTTGGTGTTCATTTTTTTTTATGGATTATGGTCACAAACAAGCACACAGTCCACCTGATGGTAAGTGAATGCTGTGGCCCATAGACGTCTACATTTAACCTCGAATAAGAATCAAAATGCAGATCCATTGTCACCCTTGAGGACTAAGATGGAACGTATTGATTCCAGTAAAACAGGTCTCCGCTTCTCTACACTCAACATACAAAACACAGCAACATGAAGCTGCTATTTTACGCTCGTATTCTGTGAGAGCGTTGTCCTTCCCCGGTCGACCCGACCCATTCATGCTACAACCATAGTATAGCTGCAGCATGGCTCTACCACATATTGATTTTTGCTTTGTGGTGTAACATTCTGCACACTGGGCATATTTAAGATCAGATCACAAGGTAGAAATCTCATTGAAAATTTTAGATCTAGCCTAATGTAGGGAATATTAAGTTATTTCCCCCCCTTTTTTAAACATAAATATTATTATTACAATCCGATTATAGATAGAATATATTAGAACAGTCTAGAATGGGCTATCCTCATCTGGACTGTTCCGGCACAACTCAAAATGGTGATTTGTTGTAGACACTAAGGTTGTCAATTATAGTATCAAACGCCTTCTACTTTAGCTGTTCCCCATCACCGCTTTTTAATTTCGGATTTTAAAATATTGGGATATGAAATCGACCATCTGCTAAAGCAGATACCACAAGAAGATAGTGGTATGTAGTGTAGTACGTATGTCGTAATAGAAAAACATATACAACACCGTGTAGCGGCGGTGTAAGCATATCCACTGCCTCGTATCCTCCCGTGCGTGTCGGAAACTGAAACAAGTGACGGGCAACAGCATCTTCCTGATAAAACCTCGAAAAAAAAATTTGGTCGACAACCCGCTCGCCAAGCGTGTCAACTATGGCAAATCCCCCCTATATTCAGCAGTAAACTTTTATAGGCTGTGATAGTGGTGGAAAACACATAATGTAACCGGATTAGTATTCAACAATTGTGATATCCACGGGACCAGTTTGTTCCGACTGTGTATCAGGAATTCTAATAAATCACAATATTTCACTAGTTCCATGAACAAAGACAATCCACGTGTCGAAAAGTGGTGATTGAAAAAGTCCCCATCATGTGGTGATAGGTAATCCATGTGGATTACCTATAAGACAAGCTTGGAATTGCATCTTTCGTTTTTGTCACTAGAGTACGCTGTTGCCTGTAGTCGTTCTGTCAGTCGGCCGTAATAGACTAGACATGTTTTGGGGTCAAGTGCGGACCCTTGATCGTAATGTTAAATGAGGTAATTCCTTTGGACTATTTGTCTCCTAGCGCAACCTGGTGGCCGCTTTTGATTAACTGTATTAATAGTTCAAAGCCTCTATAATGTTTACAGATGTGACTAAATATTTGTAGAATATATGAACAAGTTTCGTTCAAATGATACAAATTTTTCACCCATGATGGCATTTTTGTTTTAATATTACGATAAGAGCATAGGTTTTTTGTGATATGTTTTTGTTTCCTTGAAAATTAATCTTAGTTTTGGATGCTTTCAAATAAAAAAAGAGTCATCAAAATCGGTTCACCTAGAAAAAAGTTCTGAGATAACACACATTAAAAAACAAACACAGTTGATTGAGTACCTCCTCCTTTTTGAAGTCTGTTGAAAAAAGATAATTTTTTCTTTTAAGACAATGTTCTGTACCTAATTATCTCATTAGGAATTCTTTATCTTGTATGCGTTCTACATAAATAAATTTAAAAATGTTGTAACGGAATAATTATCACTTGGCCACACCAAACACTTGTTCTTAGCGCAAATCGAACCTGCAGCGCCGGAGCCGAAACCGCTGCGCTATTGAACCGTCCAGTGATCTCATAGAGTTATTGAGTATTTTAATACTCAAAGCATAGAGTAGAAAACAGAAAGGAAAAACAAACGAAATTGAACCTTATTATTATAAGCTAGCGATCAGCCTCGACTTCGAACGGGTGATTTTTGGATCTCGACAACATACGCATGTATTAAACCTTCCTCTTGAATCATTCTGTCTATTGATGAAAACTGCATTAAAATCCGTTCCGTTATAACCTATAAAAGTCCACTGCAGAACATATGCCTCCTCCGTATATTGCCTCAAAGGGTGGGATTTTGGCATAGTTTCTTTCGACTTCTTTGTGGAATCTAATACCACCAGAGATTTTTCCGGACCGATACGACGTAGGGACCTTAGAGACAAGAGCCTACTCCTTTTTTAAAGGCCGGCAACGCATCTGCAATCCCCCTGGTGTTGCAGTTGTTCGTAGGCGGCGGTAATCACTTACCATCAGGTAAGCCGTATGCTCGTTTACCCCCTCCTATAAAAATTTAAAAAAAATTGCCGCGCTTAGCAAGCTAGTTAGCAACCGCAGTTTTTTATAATTTTGAGCTGTTATCAGGAGTGCGCATCTCCTAGTTAGTTTCCCTCTGTCGCCTCTCGACACCCACGGGATACACGCCGCCACTACACGGTTCAAATTAAAATCCGGTGCGTAGTTTAAAAGATCTAAGCGTACATACGGCGGGAGGTGACTGTGTTTTATACTATGTAGACCAGTAACGCTAAATTAACAGTAGGTACATACGTTTAATTTATAAATTTAGTTTTATTTATTCTGACGTAATAAATAAATAAATATCTCGTCAGTCGTTCTTCTGAACCCAGAACTAGAATTCATTATGCTTTTAGTATGTGTCTCTTGACTGCCTCGATTGGCTGCTCTTGATTGTCTCCGATCAGACTGAGCACTATTATTATATTTACTATTATTGTATCACTATCGGTCTGGAGGATATTGTATTATTATTATTACACTAATAATATATTATTATACGTGGTAGAGCCATGCAGCTATATTATGGTTATAGCACAAAAGGGTCGGTTCAACTGGGGAAGGACCACGTTCTCACAGAATACCAGCGTAAAATAGCAGCTCAATGCAGCTGTGGTTCGTATGGTGGGTGTAGGGAACCGGAGACACTTACTGGAAACGAGTCATTCCATATTAGTCCTGACGGGTGACAGCGCATCTGCATTTCTATTCGTAATGGAGGATAGACGTAGTTGTCTCACAGCTGTTTGCTCGTTTGTTACCCTTATTCTATAAAAAAAAAAACTACATTCCGCGTACTAGTTCGCAATATGCATTCCAAAATCTATTCCGTTCGCAGCGCCAGAACGGACACGTTATGACGGCATGGAATTGGACTTCCTTGGGTTGGGAACAGTGCCAGTCTTAGGGGCGCGGGCGCCGTGACCTAAGTTCAGTGTGGAGGACATCAGTGTGAATCTCTAGATATCCGTTTTTGTGATGAAAATTTCATGAACTGGTTTACAGTCACCGTTACACATAATTAAAGTTCACAGCTGGACACAGTACTCACCAGCTCACCCATAGGTTTCCTCGGGTTGGCAATCGCCATTTTTTTATTACAAAGACTATTTCTCCATCGTGCATTTGGCGGTAGTGGACGCACACTATAAGTTCGTTCTGTTGCCGTGGGTTCATATGGGAAAGACTGCGGTTCGGCGCTATTTCAGCGTACAAATTTTTACCAGAAACTTACTACTGGAAGGTTACCGTACTTACACCGACTCCTCTACACTCAAAGCCGCAACAGAAGAACATTTATATATTAGGAAGACGCTGCTGTTCGCCTGGTGATTTGTTTCCCTCTCTCTTTTACAACACTCACGGGATGCTATGGGCCAATGGATATTCATACAGCGCTGTTACAAAGTGTAATAAACTCATTGATGTAATAAACTTATAGTATCTTCCATACGCCAGTATGTAACCACCCTTAAATGGCCGCGTAGACATTATTAAACATAATATACCCGGTATTTCCTGTTATATTTCCTCGTATAATCGCTGGCAGGAAGCCCGCTGCGCTGGTCTGTATTGTTCGCGAATGACGACTTTTACGTTACAATCGTGCGCTGAAGACAATGTTCATTTATTCGGATGGCATTTTATCTTATCTGATCGTGACTTAATGACGGATACACAGTTTCCGAAGGTTGTTGGAAGTTAAAAAGAGGAATTGTAGTGGCGGTGTTAGAGAATACACCAGCCGAGTTCATCTCGTGGATGTTCTGTAAACCGACAGAGTAAATGAATCAAGAGATTGACAGCAACATCTTCCTGATAACAGCTGAAAACAATAAAAATAAACTGCGTTTGCCACCTGCATGTGAAGCAACAGCTTCGCCAGTGGATTTTTGTAGGCTGTGATAAAAGATAATTTATTATTTCAAGCAAAGAATATTTTAATCTCTAGGATACAAACACTTTGAGATACAGCTTAGCTACAGATACAATTCTGTAAACATCTGTGTCTGAACTAGATAACTTAATATCTGTGTTTCAGACAGCAGCGCTCTTCTCTTTAAGATTTATATTTCACTGTATAAAAACAGATTACTAATCAATAATTAAAAGTCGTAGAAGGTAGGTAAGGTAGGTAACGTAAAGGCTCCTTGTGTTTAGTATTATATGACAGTGTGTGCATGTGTCTAGGAGGTTTAGTATAATATTTAACGAGGTATATTCAGTAATTGTTTAGTTTCGTTATAATTAAGTTTATGAATGTATTCAAATTCAAATGGTTTCCTTTTGCACTCTCTAATATTTAAGCTTCGTTGTCCATAATTTTGCTGATTTTATAATATAGATATGGACCTAAAAAGGGAAAATATTTATGTGCGAATTATATGCGAAAGCGAATTTTTTTTATAGTATAGGGTGACAAACGAACACACAGTCCACCTTATGGTAAGTGGTTGCTGTGGTCTATAGACATCTTACATTTATCTTCGATTACGAATCAAAATGCAAATGCGTTGTCACCCTTGAGGACTAAGATGAAATGCCTCGTTTTCAGTAAAAAGGGTCTCCGGTTCTCTACACTCACTATACGAAACACAGCAGCGTTAAGCTACTATTTTACGCTGGTATTCTGTGAGAGCATGGTCCTTCCACGGTCAAGCCGACCCATTCGTACTACAACGTGCTTAAATGTTGGTCTGTTGGGGAAAGTTATATATCTGCAACGCTTGGAAATAGCGATTGTATCAGTAAATGACTAAAAAAAAAGAAAAAAAAGGAGAAACTAGCAACACCAGTCTACGAGTGACGTAAAAATTGAAATTTCTTTTCAAAAACATATATTTTTCTAAATTTCATAGTGTTTCATAAACAACGGTGCGTTTGCATAACTAAGTGGGAGTCGTTGACGGTAATAATTACTCCGTAACTGTGCTATGAATTTCATTATGATAGCGTATTGTAATAAGACATTATTATAAAAAAGGCGTCTGCCTATAATCGAAACTGATAATAGATTAAAACTAATTTTACGGACTTTATCGCGTTTAGTTTATTTGACTTTTAATTCCCGACGTTTTTCGGGTGCTTTTCCGATGTCAGTATTAACCCTGAGTACCTTCAGATTTTCAATTATCACTTATGGTTCGATCTACGCAGAATGAACTTACTGTGTCTTGAAGTCTTGCAGTGGTATGCTTGGGTTTAGTTTTAATTTTATTAATTCAGGATACAAGCAGGTGGTAGGTAGTACCAAGCCTCCTTTTCTATTGGCATTAGGATGTTTTTTTCATTTTCAATAGCCTCACCCCTCATCCTTGGCAAAAATCGATGGTGATTCACGAGGATATGTGGTCTATCAGATCTAATGTAATGGTAGGGGTCGTCTAGGATATGATCATAAACTGTAAACTGTAGACAGTATATAATTTCTGTCCTTACATGTTTGGTTAATCAAGTATTTATTAAGAAAATATTTAATAAAGTTGTAATGACGTAGGTGTAGAAGACAAAACCTACATTCGTTTCCATAGATTATACAGTCATGTTTTAGTTGGTTTCAAATATTAGAGACATGTCGTAGTGAACACAAGCGACTCAAAAGCATTTAAGTTGGTTATAGAATAAATGCCATGTAATCACTAAAGAGACCGTCTAAATTATAATTAAATGAAGTGGAAGTCACTCGATGGGCCACAAATGAATGAATGTATAATTGAATGACTCCCCATAAATAAAAGCAATTTTCTTACAGCCCCGCCCATGGTGAGTGTAATTTAATTAATGGGTCGCATCGCATACCTCTGACTGAACTATTTCTGGCGTCACTGCGACAAGATCTACGCCGCTAATCGAACGCCTTACTACAATTTCACGAAAGTGCGGGATGTTTTCTTTTGATACGGAACAAAAACATCTTTGTATATTTACATTTGTTCATTTTCATCATTATTAGAGCCCTACACAAACTTTCTCCTGGACATAGGCCTTCCACAATGAAAGCCAGAAAGCACGGTCCGGAGCCACCTGCGTTCACCTACTTCTTACATATCTTACGACGTTACTCCGTTGTGTGGGGCTTCTACTTACATTTCTTTTACCGGTACGAGGCTGCCGCTCAAGATATCTTTTCTTCATCGGTTGTCAGTTACATTTGTTTATTCATATTAATTAAAAAACAAATTAGGAACTGTATTTTCAGGTATAACAGTTAAACACAGGAACGATCAAACATAATACTGTAAAGAAGAAATAAATTGAATTGCTTAAAATTTAAAAAGAGAAAAGGACCGTCATCCATATTAATAGCGTGTTTATATATTTTTATTTCTCATTAGTAATGGCGATGCTCAAATCGATAACATTAGTTTCAAAGAACATGAAATAAATGCTAATATAACACAACGAAAATACCAATCCCATAAGAGGCCATAAATAAAACATGGCGCCCGATACCTCCGATAGCTTTTGTCTTAGCTAATAAATGTTTAATAAGAATTAGGTAAAAGTGGTTCTCTCTAGATAATGTGAATCTTCATTGCATTAGAGGGCGGCTGCATAATGTTATATTGACTTACAACGTGGCCACGATATTGGTTTATATTTGTAAATTTATTGTTATAAAAGTTTTATGTTGTTTTGTATATTCTCATGTAAATATTGAAAAGGATTACAACAACCCGAAAGAGCAACAAATATCTGAGAGACATATGTAATTAATTCATTAGACACTTACTGGGATAAGTCTACCTTAGCTGTGTTTAAAAATAATTAACTTAATCGTATCAGTTAGAAAACACGTTCTGTAATACATTAATTAATATCTCGATAGAATTTTAATTGCGGTAATGAGAGACTGCACTCAAATAATGGAGTAAAACTAATTATAAAAGGCAATTGATTTAAAAGGAGTGGCGTCTTGGTCGCGGTATGAGTAACAGAAAAAGTTTTCAATTTCACTAAAAGGGACTGGTTTGTGTCTCAGAAGTCTCGTCTGGTTATCGGCTTGTAATGTATGAACTTACTCGCCGCGGCTTTATTTTATAACTCACTTCACGTAATAGGCTCCCAGTTGCTTTAATTCACTTTGCCCCTTGCCGCGCGTACCGTTTACTAATTTTCCTCTCGCCTTTGAGGATGTGCTAATCGGAACGATTTCAAGTACAATGCCACGTTACTTGATAAATAAAAAAGAGGTGTTCTCGCTTTTACAACTACGAATTCGCTAATATTAGAAACCTTTATCAAAAAAAAATTATTTGTAAAAAAGAATAAGTTCGTGGCGATTTATATTTACTTTTATGTAATTTAATTTAGTTATGAAATTGTAAGATTGTCTTCTATCCTGAAAACCTTAAAATTTCCTACCGTAACCTATATATATACATATCTCAAATCTAAGAACTCCTAGATGAAATAAATTGACAGAACACAGAAAATTTATTTTTTATAACAAAGGAAACAAGAGTAAAATGTATATCTATCTACCTACAATTGGAAACAGAGTAAAAGGAGATACATATAATATGGGAAAAGACGTCATATAAAATATCTAGATTCAACTTTTGTTAATTTAATCTATAACTAAATTAAAAAATGTGTAAAGAAATAATTAAAGAAAAACTATATAAGTATCTACCACTACTGGACACAGGCTGCTTCGCATTTCTATGAGGGTGGAGCAATCGGTCTTTAATGTAGCTCCTGTGCATATTGGCAGACTTCACATGTCTTCGAAATAATCGAGATATAGCTGACAGTTAAAAATTTGTCTAATTTAAGTTGCCAGTATTTCCGAATGATGTAGCTATCAGTTTCAAATGATAAAAAATCCATTCATAACCTTTTGTTGAGGTTATGTTGTTATTAAGATTCTAATAAGCACCAAGGAAAGGCAGCGTTTACTACAGAAAAGGAGGTGAATACATTTCTTATTGTGTGTAACTACATATTACAAAATTTAATGTCATAAATTCATCCATAAACATGCTTCATAAATTATCATGACAACGATTTGGAACATTTTACAACAGCCATCAAAGATCCTTTACGATCGATAGGGATGGTGACTGCACCGTCTCATAATTAATTCGAGACGTTTGTTTTATAATGTAATAAAATATAAGCAGAATCAGTTATAGCCAATTTTACATCTTTATCGTTGAACGACGTTAGCACGCGTAATATGAATTTTTTTATTTACTATAAAAAGTAGGTGTTTAATTCTATTTCATACAAATACGACGCAGAGCATTACTGTGACCGGATACATTAAATATTTTATTTTTACTGTCTTTTAAAAATGAAGGATTATATTTGTTACTTTTAATTAAATCGATAATACAATTAGAACCCTATTTCAATGGAATAATATATAATTGAAATAAGTATAGCGTTTGTAAAATATGGCTATAAGGGGTTATAAAAGATGAGTTTTTCGATCTAAATTGAGTTGGACATTTGCAATAGATAAAGCGATAGTTCCCAGTTATAAAACGAACTTTATAGTTTTGTTTTTGACAGTTTTGACGGTTCTTGTCTACTTATTTCTTCCTTCGGTTGCATATAACTAAGGTGAAACTTTTAACTTCTTCGACGTGTACTCCCTGTTGACGTCACTTACGGCGTCCGTGAGATAGTGTTTAGTTTTAGTGCGCATTTTTTTACATTTCTTAACTCCAAAATTTTAAAAGAATTTTGAAATGCCTGCTTACGAAGTCGTTTTGCATAGGTACCTTTCCGGTCCTTACGGAGGTATTCGGGTTCGAGATCTCCTGTTTCTGTCGCCGAGGTGTTTCTGCTATTTTGTGGTTTGATGGATAAGAGGACCAAGAATTGATTGTGAGGTATTTCATTTCAGATCTCTAATATTACAGGTATCTGTGGATTTTTTGCTTGAAGTTTGTTGCAGAATTGCAGTTCTCACTCATTTTGTTTGGTGAAATGTTAGCTTGTTTGTTACTCAAATACTATGAAGTGTACTCCAATATACTCTCACGCATTCTTGGTACCTATGTCTAATTTTCTTAATTTAACTAAATTTCCTTAATACCTATGTCTAGCAATAAATGTAAAAAGCGAGATAAAAATAATCTCACGGGTGTGTAAATGCACTTGTAATTAGACAGATGGGATCATATGCTAAAACGTTAAAAAAATTAATGAAAATTTGTAAGGTTTAGTACAACAGACTGTCACGTTATTTTCATGTAATAGAATGGAATATCTTTATTTTTGACGTTAGTAAAAAAATTCGTTTGTCAAATTTTTATTTTTGGTTTTCCATTGTAACAAATATATCATTTTTAACGTAAATGTTGTACATGATATAGACTATGTAGAAGTTGTGTAGGATATATAATAATAATAGTGTCTTCCAGACCGAATTTCGGTCATAGTGGCAAAGCTTCAACGGAGACCAGTCATCGGCGCAGGACAGGATTGTAGTGCCCAAGTGTATGCGCAGGCACAGGTGCACTCTCTATTTCATTACTATCATGGTCCGATTGGACGGCAAATCGACACAACCGAAGAAAGATCAGGCGCAGGACCAACGGATTTACGTGCTTTCCGAGGTACGGGGGTGAGACACCGCCAAGGTCCTCGATCCGGGCAGCTACTGAGAATTTCTCAATGGAATAAATCAATAACCGATATTTTTTTGGCCCGACCCGAGATTTAAACCCTTACGAACAGCAGTCCACCAGCAGGCACCAATGAGGCGGAAATATAATAACGTTAAATATCGTATAAGTTAGAACGTTAAGTATAGGTAGTATAAGTAGGATGTATAAAAGAACATTAAGTGTCCATAAAATGTATATTGCCATAAAAATAATAAGTACTTACAATATAATTTTAGTAAAATATCTCCATTTAGAGATAAGGCCGCGTGATACCGTTCTCCTTTAGGAATCTGACGGGAGACACCTGAAAACAATAAACACGAAATTGCCACAATAATCGGCCTTCATGATCAGAACAACGAGTGCCAGACAATGGGGCAGATTACGCGATAGGGGTTTAACCGAATAGCAGCTAACTCGATTATTCGGCCATCCGTGATTGTGTTTCGGCCTATTAATATTTGAATTTCGTTATATTATTGCGGCGGGCGGACGCCAGCGGTAATTTAATATGCTTAATTTTGTTATAGACTTAGCGTTGATTAAAGTGTATGTTTTCTATTTAAGTGGAGTGAAATAAGTACAGAATTATTAGAGAATGATTTTATCGGCTTAATGATATCCCTTTTCTATAAATTTGAAAACAAATTAAAAAAGGATTTACGTCAGGCGCAATAAAAACCGTAATAGTAATATGATAGTGGACCCGACTTTGTTAATAAAAAAACCTTAATTGTGATAGTTCATATTTATATAATAGATAAGAAATAATAACGTAATTTTCACATTACGTAATTTTTACGTTTTTTAATAAGATCGTTGTAATGGCAACTGTTACGTAATAAACAACGATATATTATTCTGACAACTACTATTATCTCTACTACTAGTACTCGTAGGTGAAGTGTAGGGCGGCCCCCCACTAGATGGGGGGATGGCCTGGTAAGACATGCAGGAAGTCTATAGATGTAGGTGGCTCAGGATCGTGCTTTGTCGCATCCTTGGCCAATATTCGGCAGTGGACTTGTTTGAAGGTATACGTTTATTACTAAATGTGGTTGGTATATTGATAGTCTCTGGCTTAAAGAATGGTTATTGTCACGAAAGAAGTCCTTTAGCCGCGGCGGCGCCACAGTCTTCGCGAAATTCGACATCAGCTGTCAATTTTTGTTCGCATATTTTCCACTAGAATTCTTTTTTGAAATATTCTTGTTTAAACTTGCGTTAATAAGGCGGCAAAATCGGAAAGTTTTTTCCCTGACAATTATTAATTTCTACAAATTGGTTATTCAAAAGCAAATTAAGAGTCAATACAAGGCCCACGTATCATTCCTAACTGAGTTATGGAGCTAAAAGGCCAAACTGTGCATTTTCCAGTACGGGTTGAAATAAAGTTCTCGAAATATTTCTGTGCTGCAAATATCCCTTACGAAGTAATAC
>DWHP01002539.1:0-14346 GCA_018247895.1 Parnassius honrathi
AAATAAACATATTTAAAAAACTGAAACGAATTTTTACACCTATCAGCCGATAGTCAGAGCCTCTTCTATTATGCAAATCAGGTTGAATTTTTTAAGAAAGACTTTTGCATCATATTCTTTCTAGTCCTACGGCATGATTATAGTCACCCGAGGCAAGTGTGACAGTGGGGCAAGTGTAACAAATGCAAATTATGCGGCCGAGACACGGTTTTTAAATAAATTCCATCTATTAAACTACGCAGGAAATTTTACGCTATTGACTATACCGACAGTTAAGTACATAGCTTCAACTATTTAATCAGCAGACGTTATTTTTTTTAAACTACTCCACTTTTAAGAGATGAAGTTATTAAGTGTTTCGATATGTCATTAAGTTATTTTAAACTAGCTAAAAGGTAAGTGATAAGGAATAATATTGGAACTTAGGGAGTAATATGTTTCTGCGACCAGAAATACACAATCTTTGAAATATGGATACAGTTACACTTACCCCACCTAATAGTGACATTGTCACACTTACCCCGATCATATTATATGAGAATATCGTAACTAGTGATGAGACAGCCTATCATTTTAACCGACTTTTAAAAAAGGAGGATGCTATTTACCGGTGTGTTTGTGTCTTTATACTTAAGTATATACTTTTTAAGTTATTACCAAGGAAGAAATACACGTCAAAGAAAAAGTCAGAAGCAGAAATAATACATGTTATCGAAACAGATACAGAAGAAGATACAAGTTTAATTCGATTTTAGAAGAAAAGAATACTGTTTTAGTGCCATATTACGAGAGTAAAAAATGGCAGTATTACGTTGGGAGTATAGAATATTGAAAATAATGATAGGTACAAAGTATTGTATTAAAAGCATTATGTGGACCAAAAAAGAAGAAAATGACAACATGTTTTTTTTTTGTTAAACAACGATAGTGTCGTTTAATTTTTTTTAATTAAACTGTATAATACATTTATTTATATAAAATAGCATACATAATACATGTACTATTAACGTTTCTGAATAAAATTTTATTTTGCTCTTGGCATTGTTTTTATTATACTTACATAACATCCAGAGCTAGTGTAGTAAATCTATTTAAAGGCACACCACTATATCAGTTTAAAACAGTCACACTTGCCCCATGTTGGGGAAAATTCATTGTTACACAAAAATGGACGTTCAAACCGTTTCCATAGATCATAAAATATATCGACTTTAGTATCATCTCATCAATTTTGTTGAAAACCACAGAAAACAATAAAGTAACTACAAAAAGAAGCGTACTGTCACACTTGCCCAATTGATAGGTAAGTGTGATAGTCTTCCACCTCAATTAGTTTTAATTACCTCAAATTACAAAATGCTACTAGATACTTTAGTATAAGCATTTTAATGCTTGATCAAACGAACAACCTATATTATAATTTTAATTAAACTATGTCACACTTGCCTCAGATGACCTTATATATTATTTTGTAAAAGTGTATTTTTTCCAATATCGTATCGAACTAATTACGAGCTACCTATAATACATAGTTGTAGGTTGCGGCAGAGGATATTCACATCTAAATACCTATAATAATATATTCTACACTACAATAATGTTTTTTTAATGAAAATATACAGTACAATGTTTTTAAAAAAATTCTCAGTAATTTATATTGCGAGCACATTGTATTCGGACTACTTGTTTCTTCATACATTTCAAGCAAATATTGCTTGACAAATAATTGATACATTATGTTTCTAATATCTTTTATTTACCAAAGTAGGCAAGTAAACCGTGACTTTTGGGTAACACAACTCAATTAAGGTTAAACCAAATTATATTAAAAATATTATACTGTTACAAGTTACTACATTTATTCTAATTCTGTATTCATAATACTTGTATTATGAATACAGATTTAGAATAAACGTACTGATACAAACTTTTGTCTCCATCTGCAATATTTGGCATTTAATCATGTGTGCGGTGGTGTAAAATATTTTGAATTTTGGATTTTGTAACGCATCAACCTTAGTCGTAACTAAGAAAATACACATATGGTTCATTTTATCTTAGCCAATAATGCATTCTCAAAAATAAAGACAATTATTATTTAATAAAACATCTTAAAATTCATAATGCCGATCTCAAATTTTAAAAGCCTCATTTATGCCTACGTTGTAAAATTAAAATTGCTGTTTGAATTACAGTCTACCGCTTAATCAGGTCGTTGTTTTCTTTTAAAGACTCAATTGCCGAATAGAAAAAGATTAAAACGTTTGTTTGTGTTTTACTATCACCTGTTAAAAGAATGCGCTTATTGTGGTTTCATCTTCTTTATATTTTGCATAATAATCTTATTAACTTTGAGGTTAAAGTGCAGATGTCAAACTAGGCATATAACAATTTATTAAAAAAGAAACAACGTTACGACACGGAGAGGACTGACAACCTGACATGCTCTAATACAGTTACACTTTCTAGCTTTAATAGTTCAGGGTCGTGGCTATTGAATCACGTTTGTGTTTGTTACACACAGGGAACACCCGGCATATTTGGCAGCATTATACACCTTCATTCATGATACAAGATCACTATATCGAAAGCATTTCTGGATAAAATAGCAGTTGTGCGAAATAGTGAGATTGTGTATGTAAACATTGAGTTAACCGTGTGTACCTGCTGCACATGCGTCTAGTCCTGATGTATATAATGCGTTATATGTGGTACCCCTTCACTGAAGTAGTATTATATTATTATAACAGGGCACGAATGGGTCAGCTCGGCCTAAGGGACCACGCTTCCACAGGGATGATAACGCATGTTCAGGGGATAACATAAATAATAATATATCATTCTTTTACGTGGTAGAGCCATACTGCAGCTGTATTAATTGTATAGTTGTAGCACGAATGGGTCGGCTCGACCGTGGAAGGACCACACTCTCACCAACCAGCCAGCATCAAATAGCAGCTTAATGCTGCTTTTTCGTACGGTAAGTGTTGAGAACCGGAGACCCTTTTTACAGAAAAAGAGGCATTCCATCTTAGTCCTCAAGGCTGACAACGCATCTGCATTTTGATTCGCAAACGAGGATAGATGTAGATGTCTATGGGCCACAGCAACCACTTACCATCAGGTGGACTGTGTGTTCGCTTGTCACCCTTTTCCTATTAAAAAATCATTTATATAAACATATCTATACAGTTTATGCTACGTCCAACTGGAATAATTTACCTTTTAAATGTTAAAAGAATTTACTCAAATAAGTGCAGTATAGCAGCAGATATAGTATTTATATATAAAATAATATAAATCATACTTCAGATGCTTTGAGACCTCTGAGGTCAAAGATGTCAATAGAGTGTTTTGGGTTCCTGCCACTCGCTATACTAATAAAACATATTATTATGTTATTATTTTACGTCGATATTTAATGGTGGCGTGGTCCTTCTGAGATCAAGTCGAGTAATTCGTGCTGCAGAGATATATACATCCAGTATGCATGGCTTTTCGACGTAATAACCTATACCTGTTTTTAATATTACACCTACGCAATAATTGTCGAAAATATGTAGATACCTACTTTTAAATTATAGTAATTAAATAAAACATATTTTTTATGTTAACAATTAACACATTTATACATAAAAAGGTTACAAATCACACTAGTCATGCAAAGGTTTAATTTAGCACACAGTACTTATTTTATTTTCTTCTTGAACTTTAATTGTTATCAATCTTAAATATTAATGACATACTAAAAACATAAAGTATTAAAAGAAATAATATGTAGCTACTGTTCGAAATGAGCGAAGAATTATTTCGAACACTAACGAACGTAGTTGATACGTACTGTAGCGTATCTCTTAGAAATTGAAATCAGAATGAAATTATTGACAATATACATTGAGGTATGTATGAAAAAAAAAACAATGTGGATACCTTCAAACATAGCGGCTGCGATCACGCGCCGCGCTATTCAACTCTATTTTATATTCAGTTATAATACTTTGGTCGTGCGCGTTCGCAAGTCAATATTAATCCGCTACACTTGAAGACTTCCAAGATTTTCTAGCGTTGATGGAAGGTGATGGTGGTGGCACACACTGTACAAAATGCATTTGCACTCACATCCTCCACCAAGGTATAATCGCAGTTGTTCTACCAACGCTAACATGGTTGGGATGCGTGCAGCGTACCACGCATTACACCATCTGGAAAAGCTATATATGTCAAATCTAAATACGTAATCAAAAATGCGTACAAAAGGGATTAACTTATCTTAATCTCTACAACTCAATATGAATGCTACATATTTAAATAAGAGTTCGATAAATGATCAGCGAAGACGGTAAATTATAGGTTTATTGTCACCAATCCGTTAAACAGACCGCCAATGAACATAAAGCTGTCTAACGATCAGAGTGGCACTGGCAGTATCAACCATCCGTCTGCCAGATTTTGGGTGGTTTTTCTGTTTATATACGGATGTTACCCGACTCTTTTGGCATTTTCTTATCGAATTTAGGGTCAATACAATGAAACAATATGATTTACAAACAACCACTTTTATTACATTTCATACAAAATTTATAACTAATTACACGACGGGCTGTATAATAATTCCATTAGGTCTGCTATATTTGATGTAATGTAGCGATATATTATTTATGCATGCATTTATATCGCAATAGATAACCTTTTCAGGTTAATTATGAAGAAGATCGTTGGTGATGGGTGTAAGTAAAACTTTGTCTTTATTAGTTTATGTATATATACAATATGATTTATGACATCTATCTAACACGCTACCGGACATAGTTCGTATAATGATAAGTCAGTAGATATATAATGATTACGGTATATTGTAGTGCAACTAATTGCCGAGCGTAACGGTTATAACGAATTTTCCAAACATTTTATGTAACGCTAGGTTTTATTTAAAAATTTGATTACAGATTGCCTACATCTAAATTGCCGAACCCGGACAAAAAAATTTAATTACCCCGAATATTCCTTTAAAATCAAATTTTTCTCGCATTGCGAATTGTTTACAACAACAACAATAAAACCGTTTTCTTTTTCAGTCATGGCTTAGTCACTCACGGTGAACAAAGAACGTAAACGAATGTACTCGCAAACGACTAACGAGTTAATTTTCAATATTTTTCCTTCTTTTTTTAATAGATGACGTCTAACGAACTTAATGACGTAAAAAATGTTAACCGTCTTCGCTTTGCCTCCAAAAAATCGACCTGGAGATCGCCTAGTACACAGATCAAATCAGTGTTCACGATTCTTGCAACTATTTGTACATCGCTTACTTCATCAAAAGGGTCGGTCTGAGGAAGCCGCTGTAAGTATCAACTCCAAGTACTAGTTCATTGACTTGTGCTCAAGTAGAGTCGCGGGAGAAGAGGAGTGTTAGAGTGGCGTGGCACCACTCGCCCCCTCGCGACTATGGCAGTGCAACACCGGTGATGATGCTCTCCGCGCCCGAAACGTAGTTGTCGTCAGGGCCATTAAGCCAGAAAGACTGATGCTTTCGAGTGCGTGTTTTTTGGCCCTTGGCCTCCGCGTAACGGAGTTGAGTATTTTTTACGTAGATCAGGTTTGAGGCCATGTAGAAAAGCCTCCCGTGTTCTGGTGAACCTTGCCTGAATTGTCTTGCCTGAGAAAGTTTCGGAAGACGATTGTTATCGGATTCATACAAGAATTTTGCACCATCCGTCTCCCTTTGTAGAAGAGTATGTATTGGTGACTTATATGCGGAGTTCCTTCACTTGTGTATCAATTAGTACTTGGAATCCCAGAGAGTAGAAAAACGGAGGTCCCACATTCCGGAGGCATCATCAGCAGTTTATGCTCGAATAGTGAAAAGAGCGATTGTCAGATTAAATAAACAGGCCGCACGGGGGATATACCTTCAAGCCGGTGCAGGTGATTTCTGTGCATGGGCCACTTTTGGAAAATACCCAAATAAGCCACATAGGCGGAAGAAAACCGAAACCGAGTACCTCCACTGTGATAGTGACGAGGAATCAACATAGCATACCCTAAAAGACTGTCCAGCTTGGGCTGAGCATCATGAACACGTGGCTTTAATGATCGATGATCTTTCGCTACTAGTCTTGATAAAGGCGGTGGTTGGAGGTTGGAAAGGTAGTGGAGCGTATACGTTACCTTCTGCGAGTAAGTAATACGGAAGGAGGCTACGTAGAGAGAGAAAGAAAAACCGGAATTATCTTAAACAACGTCTAGAGGGGCTGTTGTTGGAGAACATATCAGGCCTTCCTTTATCCTCCACAACTGTGGCCCTCAGTACGAAAAAAGGGGCGTTTGCAGCCCCATACGACATTCCTCATAACGGGGATATTTGCTATCGTTACCACCTTAGTAGGCGGGATGTCCACCGCAATTTTTATTAATTTTGAGTCATTAAGAAGATGATATCGCCCATATCTTGCTTTATTTCCTTCCGTCGCACCTTGCGATACCCAACGGATGATATGGGGCAGTGGATTCTCATACACCACCACTACATGACGACGTTTTTACTTAAAACTTTATTATATTTCACTCTTCGGAAGAAATCGAAAATCTCTTCTTAATTCTTGCTAAAACGTGTGTTATTTTGATTTATTGATCATTCAATTTTACTTGAGTGTTCCCCGGACATAAAATGATTCAGGGTTTTACCTAGACACTTTTCGTAAACCCCTACCGGACGGCCGGCAAATACTAAGACAATTCTGGAGAAACCCTAACGGGTGGCAGGCCTATATTAATGTTACGACCACAGGTTACGACAGTTACGTGTTGCATCATTATTGCGCGGGAATGTTTCTGAAGCCTATCATTCCAATAAAAATTACAGCAATGTACTGTAATTCGGTCTTTACGTTTGAATAATAAAGGTAATTCCCCCGGCAAGATAATAAAATGTATGTACGATGAATAGATATTACGCACTAACTTATTGATGAACGCAAATATTTTTGATTGATCTAGATTCTAGAATGTCCGATGTTTCTCTTATTGAATACTAAAGCATGGGCCGGCGATCGAAGTTAATTATTTCAGGTACAAGATAGTGAACTCTATTCCGAAAAACGACTACATGCTATCCACCTAAGACATTTGCGAAAATTAGGGACCTCCTTCGAAAAAGTCTAGCGATTTTGGACGACGTGATTGTTTAAGTATGCTGTGTATGGAAAAATATATCCATTTCTTAACCTAATCCGAAATTCGTGAAGTCAAAGTTCTCTCACAAGACATAGCCATAACTTACTATACTTATTTTATTACTCGAAGTCCAGTTGTCAAAATAAATTATCTCACGGCCATATAATGCTCTACTTTTATATTGCCTCAAGATATAGCCACCGTTCAAAAAAGTGGCGAGTTTATTAGAAATCAATCTAATATTGACAGTGATAGGTTTCATTGCTATCAATTATTAATTTAAATAAACTGAGTTTTCTTCATATTTATAGCTTCCTCTTCATCGGCCCGTAAAAATCTACTGTTGGACATAGAGCTCGCCATTCGAGGATAAAAATTGCCTAAATCGTCACGCTTTGGACACGACGCTGCCCGTCGGCGGTCTAGTATATTTTACACCTGGCACAAAAAAGTTATAGCCTATTACGTCACACTTCTGGGCAGTCCTTTTCTCATTTCTTAGGTTTTAGGGCTAGGAAAAGTCCGCCGCGCTGCCACAATACATGTCTTCGAAATATTTTTTTAATTTCTAAGACATGAATGTTTTCTCATGATGTTTTCCTTCTCCGTAAAGCACGTGGCATAAACGAGACGGTTATACCATTGGAAGCCATAAAATTTCCCTTGCATTTCCCATTTTCGCCTCTTACAACACCCACGGGTCGTAACGGAGCGGTGAGATTCACTTACGACGCGCAATTGCAGTAAAGTCATCATACATAAAAATAATAGTAGAAAATTTGCATAGCTAGGATAGCAAAGCCAAGAGGCACTTTTAGCACAATTTAACCTCCGACTTTGGCTTCGGACGAAGGTTACAGCAAAGGCCAAGGCTTCGGCCAAAAACTGGCGTTTGATCTTACACTAGTTACAGATAACAGATTTCACATTATTTTCATACAGATTTTTGACTTCAGTACACTGAATCATACCGTAGAAATTTATTATAGTGGTAATTAATTTTTGTGGTAATTAATTTTTGTGTAAATTGTAATTGTTTACCAAACTTAATCGTAATCTAATACCCAACAGTAATAACTATCAACATTACTAGACCCCCATGTTTCGGCATGGGAATAAAATAATTGAAAAAAATATCATAATGATATGTTCAAGTTAAATACAAATTCGCTACCGTACTTCAAATCTACATTCAAATTCATTTCTTATACTTAGTAGTTATCTACGTTAGTTATAAAGCTGAAAATTAGAAAGGTTACCGCCTACAATACGTCTCTCTTTTGGGCGGGGGCGTCCAATATTTTTTAAAAGCGTGATATAAAATGATAAGGAAATAGTCGTCCACCGCATTGCTCCGATGTGTGTTGATTGTTAGTGGACTACACATGTCCTCAAAATATTTTTATTCCTAATACATACAGATTTCCTCTACATTCGATATTACAACTATATAAACATACACAATTACGTTTTCGGGCATAGCAATATAGAAAATAAGAAGGCCGACATCTATAGCCTTTTATCTTCTAAGTAGGTACTTATTGATGGTAATAATAAGAATGGATTATTAAGAATTCATTCCTTTACTATTTTATTTATAAATTTACTAAACGTACTTTATTTTATATATTTAAAGGCAGTTTGTTAAACACTTTTATAGACATTGAATAGAGATCGGAGTTATGTAGTGCTATAAATTAGATTTCGAGGTAAGCAGGTTGTTTTTAAAGTGCGACTTATAGAGACGGGGCATATGAGGGTGACACTGAGAGTTTTTAGAAAATCAAAAACTGATGAAACTAGTAAGTTATTAGTTTTATTATATCTTTTCAAAATAGTGTCCATTTACATCAATACATCGCTGCATCCGATGGAACCACTGAGAAATAGATGTCTATGGGCCACGGAAACCGCTTACCATCAGGTGGACCGTGTGCTCGTTTACCACTCTCATACAATAAAAAAAATTCTTAATACTAAGAAGGGGTCTGTGTTTCTCCCTGTGCGTAAATATAATGAAATTATTAAAGTATATGCATTAGAAAATTTAATTGAAAAATAAAATTTTCGAAAAAATTATGAAAATGCGCTTCGGCTTCGGGACAGTTCATTCACAAGGTTTTTCCCTAGTCCTTAATTTCCAATGCTAATAAATACAGTAGAAATCGACACATTAAGAATGTACGTAACATGGTAGTAGACTACCAAATACAGCTGGCCTTGGCGACGTATAACAACCCGCCATTACATTGATAAACTGCCAAAAAATAATCTAGATGAAGATTTGGCTTTCGGACACCTTAAAAATAGAAAACCCCTGGAGAACAGTATACGTTCTAAGCATGTTTAAAATAAAATTGTTCCTCTTTACAAAAAATAAAACTTTTATTCATGGTTGTCATATTGTGTTCAATTTTACTCCTCTACGCGAGTTCTCTTTCATAGTGAAAATGTATGTATATTATTAATTCTAGTTGATAACAATTGAATAGAATGGAATAATTTCTATTTTTTATATTAAAAAATATTCCAATTTTAAAAAGTGCACTCTTACTGAGACACCCTTTACAAGAACGTTTATTGAAAGTCATTTATGCTTTTACCACTGGTTCGGAAAAAACCTCAGTACTGTACTCACGTATTTACGTTAAATACGTCCCATCCCGGCCGAACACTTTTGCCTAATATAAGGCTATTCGGCCAGAAAGCCTGCAGAATATTCGGTATTCGACATGTGACCGAATATTTGTCTCTTACGGCCTGGCCACGGGGATCGGCGGCGCGAAAGGGCGGGATAACAATTCGCGTGGCGCGATTTGACGACCACGGGCAATCACGTTCGTCGCCGCGACCAGATAGGTTGAGAGCGAAATGTCTTTACGAAAGTTATCTCGATATTGCTTAGTAAGTAATTGTTTTTTAGTTTAAGGCATAATATTTGGAAGAGATTGCGGAGTACATGATTTGAATAGGCATCGGGTTATAAATGGAGAATTACACAACAAATACAGAATGTATCCAGAAAAAAATTTCGTGTATACCAGAATGAGTGTCGAAACCTTCGATTATATTCTTGTTAATATTCAACCAGAATTGGAGTTAAAAGTCAATGCGGATGGTCTGCCCGTACGTCCCGGCTTTTTTCGCGGCGAAAACAACAAAAATATTTTGTATCCTATACTATTCGCCGCGTCTGCCGCTCGACTCCGTGGCTTGCGCCGTACGTATTCATGCTTTTGTTTCAGTCGCCCGCCGCGCCGCCAGTCGCCCATGCGATTCACTCGATAAATTTCGCCGGTCGCTTCGCCACTTGCCGCTACGCGTGGCTTGATCCGTACATTTCTATACATTTTTTAGTCGCTAGACGGCTCGCCGTTCGCACCGCGCGAATATTCGCTGCGGCGAACGTCCCGTGGCCAGGTTGTTAATCAAACGTTAGCTGATAAATATATTCTCAATGAATCGGGATGTTTCAGAAGTTTTTCTAGAGTAATTTACAACAATTGGAATAATGATCTTACTTTGGGCAAGCAGTTCAATTATCAAAAAATCACTTTATACTGTGATTTTTTGTGATTATTTCGAAAGCTAAGTGTGATATGAGATGGTCACTAGTGTTCAATGATCGCGGCAAGAGGTCGGTGGCCACGACACTTTATATTTCTGTCCATACTCTTTCAACAGTGCAGTCTTACGATAGACTTCGAGACGGAAGGTTTGATCAAGCTACTACTGATACACAAAAGACGTACAGCCCATTACAAATCCACAAGGCTTGCCACAAAGTAAGAGCCTGAGTCATCTGAATCCGCCGAATTCCTGCATTCCTTACCACGTCGTCACTCTATATAGTGGGAAGCCGCCCCACATTCCACTTAACAGTACAAGGCTGTCAGTCGGAAAACTTTCTTCCTCATCTGTTGCTATATGGTCGGCGCCTTGCCACTTCAGCTTATTGATTCGTTTTGCTAAGTTGGTTACTCTAGTGCTACTGCGGATGTCCTTGTTATCGTATAATATATGATATATGGGTGAATATACGCTATTTGAATTCCCACAGTGCATAGACAAATTTTATGTTAAGCTGATTATATTATTCTTATTGTATAATAATAATAATAATATTCCACAACCATCACACAACGCCATCTAGTCCCAAGCTATTCTTACTGTATGCTTAAGCATTAAAGAATATCGTCATTTATTTCGCCCACAAAGTCAATTAACGAAACTTGTTTAATATGAAGCATTAATAGCTTAAAATAGTTATACATGTATACTCCCCTGGCCTCCCCAATTACCAGATTGTGTAATTTTATGGCCATATGCTTTAAATACCTATGCCATTATGTTTTCTTTTAATATGATCATATGCCAAAATAAACATCGAAACCTATTTTATCAATATACACTGTAAAAAATATTTATGAATATAAAAAAATATATCTTATTTTCATGTCATGTTATAATTCTGTCAGCTCACCTGGCGTAACAGAAAGACTAAAATTTTTAAATAAAACCGCTAAATTACGTTTTTACCTTAAACTACGTGTGTCGTATAATGTGAAGTTAGAAGCTAGCTTACTCTGTTGACAAAAACTCAAATAATATTGCGTCAGTTTTCGATTCATTGTAGGAAAGCGTGTTTGTTTGTTGGAGTATTTCCCTTGGTAAGTACATGTTTTTGTACTTTGTCGTTACGAAATTGTTAATTTGTACACTGGGATTCTTATTATGTGTAGATGTCATGTATTACGTTAAACTGTGGTCACAAAAACAAGTTACGTTGTTTTTATAGGTTATGTGCGATTTTTTCACTTCCTTGGTGTCACTTCTCTGGCATATTTCATACCAGGGGAGAAAAAAACGCACCAGGGAGGTGACAAAATTTTATTTAGTTAATATTTAATGTTATAAAGCTTCATATCATTAGTTCTACATTTATCCTCAACTAATAATCAAAATGTATATGCGTTGTCACCCCTGAGTACAGAGAGGGAATGCCTCATTTCCAGTGAAAATTATCTTCAGGTATCTGAACACACACCAAACAAAACACGGAGCATTTAAGCTGCTGTTTTATGCTGATATTACCCGGGCCGAGCCGGCCCATTTGTCCTACAACCATAATAAAGCTGCAGCGTGCCTCTACCACGTAATATAATCTACTAAATGTAATAATAAATACAGTAATATCATAAAGTAGTAGTCAGATGAAACTACAAAATAAAGTTATAAAAAGCAAAAATATGAAATTAAACAGTTACTTCAAATGGTACATATGAGTACTAAAAGAAGCTAATGGAATGTTCGTCAGATTTTGATGAAGAAGAAGGAGATTAGGGTTACTTTTCAAAAGATCTCCAATGAAAAATGAAAAAGTCTCATCTCTGGACCGGGGCAGCCCAGTGCCAGCTCCTTCCACTTGACCGCATCCAGCGCAGAGGAGTTCGAATCGCCGACGACCGAGTTCTTTCTGATCGGTTCGATTCACTGGCGCTTCGTAGGGATGTTGCATACCTTTGCGTTTTCTATCGCATCTACCACGGGGAGTGCTCTGAGGAATTGATCTGATTAGTTCCAGCCGCCAAATTTCACGAACGCACGTCGCGTCAAAATTCACAATAACATCCTCACCATCTGAATGCTTGGTGGTCCACCACAGTGAGTTTGACTAGGAGTTTTCTTCCTCGTACAACTTTTCTGTGGAATTGTTTAGCACCGGCGATTTTTCCGGAACGATACAACTTAGGGACCTTCAAGAAAAGAGGTTACTCCCTTCTAAAAGGCCGGCAACGCACTTGCAATTCCACTGGTGTTGCGGTTTTTCACGGGCGGCGGTAGTCACTTATCATCAGGTGAGCCGCATGCTCGTTTGTCCGCTCTTGTATAAAAAAAATTGAGATGGTTTTCTTTTGAGAATAGATAGCACTGACACGTCTGATGTTAAATAGGAACAGATCTACCCCATACCACCAGTGCCAAATATACTTATGAAGGGTTTCTACGAGAGTATTAGAGTATTCTACGAGATCACAAACCCAGTTGATGTATTTTAAATAGTAAATTGCTGGTTGTTTTGTTAGTTAGTAGTATTTTAAGTAAACAATATTTAGTTTGTCGAAATTATTGATTACGATACAAAACTCTTAATTTTATCACTTGTGCAAAACAAATGATAAAATTAAAAAAAATTATAAAACCGATATCAATATAAATAAAATAAGAACATCATCAATGTATTCAAAGTCAATTGAATATGCATACAATTATTAAGATAACTCAAAAACTACTCAGATCTTGATTTTGTATGAGATCACAAGAGAAGCATCAGCTTTCAAATAAAAAAAGCATCGTCAAAATCGGTTCACCCAGAAAAAAATCTGAGGCTTAATACACAAAAAACATACAGTCGAATTGAGTATATCTTCCTTTCTGAAGTTGGTGAAAAAAATGAAATTTTTCATTTATACTGTGCTTCAATTATACATACTGTTAGACAGATACGAGACTGATAGGTGTATCATTAGATATTACTATTGTTTTGTTTTGCACCCGAAATTTTTACCTTTTGTTTTACTTAGAAATTTTATTTAGTTCGCCTTTGGGTTTTCGAAAATTTTATAATTAAAATCGGTCAAACAGTATCTACTCTCATTTTCTATTAGATAATTACTTAATTTGTTTAAATCTCAGATGAGACTGATAAGCAGAATATATTAATTCCGTTATTTCAATCGGGTAATTGAAACTTAAGCTTTAATATACAAAATAAGTTTGCACTTAGAATATTATTAACAGCCTGGCCACGGGACATTCGTCGTAGCGAAAATTCGCGCTGCGCGAACGGCGAGACTTCTAGCGACTAAAACAAATGTGTCACTGACCTCTATATATACAAGTACGCTGGACTGGCTATACACCGTGACACGATGAGGCAATTTGATTTGCGCCATTTTGGCGATGACAGCAGAAGTGCACGTCCACGGAACTAACAATAGGGATAAGACAGTGTGACGGAATATATCGATAAAAATTCTATACCCTACCTATACCTAAATAAATAGAATGGACTCTATGGATAAATGGACTATACCCGTAACGTCCATTCTATTTATGTATCATATTAATATAATGCCATTACCATTCATCATCATTAAAGCCCTTCAC
>DWHP01002540.1:0-14346 GCA_018247895.1 Parnassius honrathi
ACAACATTTTATAGTAACTATTTCAATGTCAAAAATCTTATATGTTTTAAATATATTGACTTGGCAATCGCACTAAATAATCTAATTTAATATTATATATATATTACTTGTGAGATACATTGTGTTTTTGTGCGACGACCAAGTCAATCTATATATGTATTTAAAACAAGATTTTTAACATTGATATGGTTACTATAATAATGGTAATAACTTAAAACAGAAGGACCCTTAAGAAAGGACTGAATAAATTAACCGACTTGGTATTACATGGATCTCCAACTTTTTACGGTAGAAGAACTGAGTTGCGAGACTTAGTTTTTTTACGAGTTATGTTTTTCATGGCATAAGATTTTACAGAATGAAAATAATAAGTTATAAACTCTCTATTTGGTTTACAATTTTTAGAGCTATCATTGATGATATCGCAATTTTCATTATTATGTCTAACATTTATTTTATTCATTAAATTAAAATAGTAAGGTATAGTGCCCTTTATAAATTTACCTTTAGATGAGTTAGTTAGGTTTATTTTTTTGCGAGTTAATAGTCTTATTGTGTGTCATTTCTTAATTTCTCAATGATAGAAATGATGTGTCATAGTCAAATTAATCTATATTATAATTTATTAATAAAATTTGCCATATTGTTCATATGCCACAAATATTCTTTTACGTTATAAAAATTTCCATTCGATGTCAAAAAAGTACAATTATTATACAACCTAACTTAAGAATTAATTACGACTTCTAAAATATATATTCTACTACATTTATCTAATCTATGAATAACCAACAATGATATTATAAGTAAAAAGGTGTTTCTTGTAATATCGTTGATAACCAAGCATAAACCGTTTAACAGTTTGATTGGGTTAGAATCATTCGCACCCATCACAATCACAATCTTGTCGTCATGGTTTAAATTGTATGATTAGAGTAATCCAACGAATCTGCACAGAGATTGTGGTTTTATAAGTGACATAATTTTGTAGTTATTAACACCCCTAATTTCTCGATCCATAAGTACTTTAGTCGCAATTCCTGTCGCTTGTTCATCACCCAGTATATTTTTTTTGCTCTAATGTAGTGTGTGTTGATTGAGTTTCAATTTTCTTTTCCTTGAGTTTGAGTTGTTTTACCGGCTGTTTACTTTCCCTTGTTACTGTAGTTCCATCTAGCGGACATTTATAGAAACTCAATTGAGAATCAGTTTGCTGCAGTTTGCCCATCTAACAACTTTGTTTTTGTCGTAATCAATATGTCCTGCTCGTTTTCTTTGCTTGAATCAATACTTAATATAGAACTTCTCCTATTTTTCTTTTTCTGTACCGACCCGACCGGTTTTTGAAATCCGTAAAAAAGGTTATTACGTGTATCTCTTAGTTGAGAAATCCTCTTTTCATATTCCATATTCTTTTTTTAAGTGAGCTATTCTCAAGCTATAGATTCTCTATTTCCAAATTAAAGCTAGCGAGTATGCTTTTAGTTCTTTCCAATTCTTCCTTTATGATTTCCGGTTCGAAATTGAATGGGGTTGAAATATCAGGTAAACTCTTTATGTCATATTCCGAATCAGATGAAATCAACGAGGTGTTCATGTGTGCCCCGATCAACGACCACACGGCGTTGGACCTGATACATGTTTTATGTAAATTTTTTTTAGATCTTATTGTCACATTTTTTTCATATTTGTGCTCATTTTTCTCGGTAGTTTCTTGCTCTTGCCTGTTTAAATTTGTAGTACGGTACTCATAGGTGAAATAATTGTACTGCTATTTTGTTTTTCGTGAACGCAATTAATACATCTCCATTTCTGTTTTCTTTCCTTAGACATAATGTTAAATCTTTAAAAGAAACATTGGTACAGTGTGGCTCATACAATTTATTACATTTTAAATAATTCACACCTTTAATTTTACTATATTACGTTACGTTACGTAATTTTATTACTTTTGAAACAATATTTATTTTCTCTTTAGATGCAGTGTTAGTTTTCGTTTTTTCAACGCCCTCTAATGTTGCAGTCACTAAAACTGTATAAACTATAAATATGTTGAGTCAATACCCGTACCTTACTATGCTTTGTCAATAGATGTCGCTATTGCAATAAATGATACTCCGTCTACGAACGATAGCAATTTTAGCACCTTAACCAATTTGAATTATTCAACCCCCACTTTTTAATGGTTATTCAACCCCCACTTTTTAATGGAAACACCCTTAAAGATAGGACATGTTGGTGCAATGCAGCGAGAAATCCGACAGCCAAGCGGAACTATTCCATGAGAGGTCCGTGTATATCTAGGCTATTCCAGCAGATCGCATACTGACGCATTCAAATAAAATAAATAAATGAAACAAAACAAAGTGGTTCAAAATAAGTTTATTTCCAAAAAATACACCACACCAGATAGCACATTAAAAATGTATTATAAATATAACTTATCTACGCTACAACTTTGAGAATACTCAAAGCGCTACAACTATGGAGTGTAGAGGTACCTTACACTCCGTAACTACAACCTACAACATTGAGTGCACACACATTAAAGTCTACGAGACCGAGAAGTGGTAGACACGTTACAATACAATTCCGCAGACCTACAGACACATCCGGCGAGGTGAGCTACCGTCTGTATACAGTCTCATTGCTGGAACGTAGCCTCCTCACATTTTTGAGAGAATTTTTGGCCATGTAAGTGTCCGTCGTGCTGCCGCAAAGAGTATTTTCGAACTTTACGTCTTTGAAATATCGTTATTCCTGACATGCAGTCTGCTGAACACGCGGTAAATCAGCACTTAAAATTGCAACTAACAACTTACAATTTTATGGTCGATGGGAATCGAACAGAGGCTGCTCGCGTACTGTGATATTTATGATTGAAGAGTCCTTAGTTGTGTTCTTAGCACGCTGCGGTCGTAACTATATTTTTTATTAATTACGGGAGATAGCGTTCGGATCACAGAATACTATATACAGTTCGGATAGCAAACATGACAAGCACGCTCTCCACTGACAATAATTTTTGTATCTATCTTCTTCTAATGAAACGATTTAGTAGTGATTTGATATTTGTCTTTTAAATAGGCGGAACGTGAGATATATTCTACCTCTTTATTATACAAAAACCAATGATCAATTTAATTGTTATTTGTTGCATATAATTTTACAAATTTTAGAAATTTATGAGTTTTATTTTCTATATTTTTCTACACAGAGTATTGAAATGTGTAAAAATAATTATTTATTATACATTTTGTAATGTCACACGTTAATTTACTACATAAAAAAATATTCCAACCACAGAGCACAGTATTTCGTATACTGTGGTCGCTACTCGATGCGTCTATAGTTTTTTTTTGTGCCTAACACGTGATGAATTTGGATACGTTCGTTTGTCTGCACCACAGAAATCTAAATAATTTATTCAATAAATAATTTATTTAGATTTCTGTGGTCTGCACCGAATTACATTAGCAAATGTACTATGCTCGTACAGGTGACCACAACTAGCATATACCACATATCTATATTAATCAGTGGCCATTGTAGCATATATACACACTAGAAAATATATCCTTAAACTACGCAATACCAAGTCACAGTTATCAGTTATCACAGAAGTTGGAGTCCAAGACAAGAAAACATATGTACTTAGTAGCAAATAAATCAAACTAAATGATTGATCTTACAATTATTCTCTTGCTCAGAGTAAAGCACAAAATATTAACAACTAGCGACCCGACCCGGCTTCGCCTAGGTGTAGTAGATTTTTCATCATCAATTACCATTTTTTTCATTTTCACATAAAATACTCCAACGTTTTCAGAAAGCAGTTATTTCGAATTTACAGACATATACTTTAATTTTATTCATATGATGTGTACATGTAGGTATATATACTATATGAATGAACTTTATTTGCAATATCTTTTGGAAGAGTTATAAAGCATAAAATTTCGTATTTAATTATAAGAACTTAAACTAATAAAAATATTTTTTCCTTTAGTAATAACATGGAGCACTTAAAATTCTATTTCATATGATTCACTGATACATTTTATGCCACAACGATGAGTACAACTAATATAAAATCGGTCTACTTCAAGTTTTTAGTTAAAACTTGCCCAATTAGTGTCTAGTGCCATCAACCCGTAATCCAAAATATTTGATTATTTCTAACAAAGACTTTGTATACTTCTAGACCGACAATTCGAAACAAAAACTATGTCACAGCTGGGGTTCACTGGAATGATATTAAATGAAATAAAGTTACATACTTATCTGAAATAAACTTCAAATCGCTTATATAGAGACAACGTTTTCTCAGTCATATTAAACAAAATAAGTGTTAGATTGTCGAAAATTACGTTCGCGGTTTACAAAACAAAGAACTAGTCTTCTTGACCGCCCGCAGTGGACTAAAGGTACGGAGAATTGACCGTAACTTAATGCGCAATGTATTAAGACCGCAGAGCCCGTCTAGTAGCATACATAGAAGTGTTTTATTTCTAAGTGATAATAATCGATCTAGAGCGTGGAAATATCGCCTCTACAAACTAACTACCAACTAAACGGACACTATAAAGTGATTCCATAAATGTGCCGCTGTATTATCTTGGCACGGAACACTAATATATAATATGGTTACAAATTTCAATAGTAAAACTATCCACATATTATACAAAATTATTTTTATAGTATATTTTCATAATGTTACCACACAACAAAACAACAATTTGTATTTATCACATCATAATATCTCCTATTTTACACAAAACAACACTAATTCAGAGCAGATAGTAGTTTTTTAAACAAGGAAAACGTTACAGGAAGTCATGATTTTGTGACACATCATTTCTAATTTATTTGGAAGCTATTCCATTGTGATAAGTACATCGACATAAGGCGCAACTAGATCTCGAATAATAATGTCCTCGAGACCAATTTCGGTCACGAAGGCCAGTGGCAACGGAGACAGACCACCTGCACATGACAGTATTATGGTGTACGAGTGCATGCGCCAGCACAGGTGCACCCTCTGTTCCCTCACTCTCATAGTCCGATGGGGCGGTAAACAGACACGACCGGAGAGAGATCAGGCGCAGGACCAACGGCTTTACCTGCTTTCCGAGGTATTGGAGTGAAACACCGCCAATTTCCCGACTCCGGGCAGCTACTGAGAATTTTTTTACTGAAAACTCAATAACTGATTTTTGTTGGCTCGACCCGGGATTCGGACCCGGGACGAACGCTAGACCAACGAGGCAGTGCAAACCTCGAATAGCGGTGTCATCATTATTGAGCTGATTAAATTGTTCTCATCTATGCGTTGAAATTGTTTTTGAACGAACGCCGCGCCGCCTCAAATTGCGATCTTGTTTCAAAAATATCAAATTAATTTTATGTAGATAATTGCTAAGTTCACAAAATGATTAATCCAAACGCTATACATGGAATAAAACTAATATTGCGGATTTTATTGGTACTTTCGGGAATTAAAAAGCTAAAATTAAACGCGATAGAATGGCGCTAGGGGCATCAATTATAGCCAGCAACAGTAATATCAGTTTTATTCCAATTCCTAAATTGGAAAATAAATGAATACTCTGGTATGTAATATGAAATCCGGAACTGATATAGCAAATAAATGTAACAAAAAAGTTATTATTTAGATTTCCGTGGCTTTAATATCTACTACATATACGAATATGGAAGACAATCACGCTAACGGCAAGCCCAGTATTGCGGCACGTAACGCCTTTCTTGAAATCGCAAGTTCGTTGAAGTGCGATTTGTTCGATTCGGCGACGCAGCCGACTCCACCTCGTCCGCAGTGGTTACTACGTACAAATTACAAACCATCCATTACAGCCTATAAAAGTCCACTAGTGCTGCACTTAGACCTCCCCCAAAGACTTATTCTTAGAGGGGGATTTGTTTTAGTTGCCACGCTTGCCGGGCGAGTAGGTGCCCGCAGGTACCTCATTGTCTTCAGTTGTTGTCAGTAAGATGTTGCTGCACATCTTTTGTGTCACTTTCCCTCTGCCGCCTCTTATGACGCCCACGGGGTGACGTGGGGTAGTGGGTACTCTTACATTTCAATACTTATACACATTGATAAAATTTAATAAACTTATTTATAAAAATCCCTACTATAATACACAGACAATGGCTGTTTCCTGTATGTAGTATATACCTACAACTTTTGTTAAATTGCGACAGTGGAAGCAATCGGTCCATCTAAGCTCTATCAGCTTTAATTAATGTGTTACTTCAAATGGGGACTTCATTTCTCCGCCTCCTAGTTCTCGCGACAAATCCCGCCCGTTCACTTAGTAATATTAGGGTTAATTAAATAAAACAGCTGATACGTTGCCATATTCGTGTAGTGGCGATGTAAGATTGAATGTCTACTAGCCCAAAAAGTGGCTGAGGGAAACTAGAACAGGATATCAACTCAATATAATAAAACTGCGGTTGCCTATCCACCTGCCAAACGTGACAGCTGTGGCAAACATCGTCGTATGAATAAATAAACACGTTACCACTCCCAAATGTTTTGCAGTTTGAATCTATTAATTTCCCTTCCCAAAATTAAGAAAATAATGACAATTATATATTATATATATAATAATTATTTCACCCTTTGATGAATTATTACAACGTGATATTAAATGACTCCTTAATAAAGAATTTCAACGTGACGTAAAAAATCACGAGCTCTCACAAGTCACAAGGCCTTCCCATTAGTAGTATTTCCTCGGTTTCAATGTCTTTGTCTAGCGAGACATAACCTTGCGGTTATGGAATGTGGTGTGAGGTAGCGGAGGAGATGAATCCAGGGTTCCATGCTCTGCTGCTGCGAGTTGCGACTGGTCCGGATGCTGCAGCGCGCTGAGAGCTATCAGCAGCTGTCCCAGATAGTACGTCGACATCACGATCACCTGCGTACATCATTGTATATCTCTATATCAGACTAATAAAACTAGCGTAGGTAGAGACGATGCAACTGCGGAGACAAGTTAATATTTGATATGTATATAGTAATGGTGATGTATGATATTATAACCCCCTAACATATTTATATTTACACTTCATTGTATAGCAGTGATAACTATAGATTTATTTATCTTTTTTTATATAGAATCAGGGTGACAAACGAACAGTCTAGCTGATGGTAAACGATTACTGTGGTCCATAGTTATCTATATCTATCTTCGATTAAGAATTAAAATGCAGATGCGTTGTCACCCATGAGGACTGAGATGGAATGCCTCGTTTCCAGTAAAAAGGTTCTCCAGCAGCATTGAGTTACTATTTTGCGCTTATATTCTGTGAGAGCGTGATCCTTTCACGGTCGAGTCAGCCCATACATGCTACAACTATAATATAGCTACGGCATGGCTCTAGCACGTTACATGTCCTCATGAACTACGTCCCCCTCTAATCCGACCTATTAAATTATAGTTAGGAGGCAAGCGCAGTTCGGCAATTCCCCTTAGTGTAGCGCAGGTTCCAAGTTAAAACGTAGTAAATGACATTAATATTTTTATTCTTACGTATAATAATCCTCTACAGAAATATAAAAACATCTGCCATAAGTACTATAAGCACAAGTTTTAGCATTTTAATAAGTGTAAATATTATTTTATTATGTGTTATTAACACTTTTCAAGGACTACCTCGATTTACGGTTTGTCGCCCTCTCTCGTACAAAGCTAAGTTATAGTTAACCCACGGTCTTAAGGGCAGCAAATGTCTCTATTTTTAGTAATGGAAATAGAACCAGTATGATAATTTCTTATATTTAAACGAATACTAGGTCCATATCACATAAAAGTAATTTTAATGGCTCGATCACACAATGCTTCTCGCGCAACTTCACACTGGGTCGCTCGCGTTTGCAACACAATGGATGTTGAAACTGTTGCCGCGTACTAGTTATGCATATTTATTATAGCTAATTATGTATATCAATATCATAAAAAGAGATATACGTCGTCGTCTCAAGATAGGTTTTCTCTGTATATTATCTACTCATGTGATAATATGGCTGAATGATGATGATAGGTACACAATTTATGATTTTTAAAGACAAAAAGATTACTTTCAACTGCACACGCGGTAGACCTTATTAATCGATTTTCCAGTTTGAGAAAACTACGATGTTTAATGCAGTATTATTAATTTAATTTGTGTTGTTGGTGGAGTGAGTGAGTCCGCTGCCTCGTGCACCCAGTAGCTGTCGTGAGAGGCGACAGAGGAATCTGAAACAGAATAGAAGATCACGTCTGCCTAGCGTTGCGACTGAGGGGAATATCCCACCTGTGATAAACTAAATCAATGAGTACGATTGAATAGGCGTTTCTCCTATTAAATATTTTTTTTACTTCCATTTTTAACCAACCAAACTTCCGTCCCCTTATATCGTAATTTCTAATTGGGATTTCTAGCATAACGCCAGTCTCTTCGAGTTAACCGAATTTTATAATTATGCCAAAACTCAATCATCTACGTATAAAATACTTGGGGGAAAAACATTTGTGATAGACCGACATCGGAGCGCGATTAAGATCGCCTAAGTTTTCCGTTTTGCTGTACACGGAACCCTGTAAATAGCTTTTAGAAAATTTTATTGTTGATTCAGCCTTATCATCATCATCATTACACACATTCGCAAGTCCACTGCTGAACATAGAAATCCCCCGTGGACTGCCATAAAGCACGGTCCTGAGGGTTCCTGAGCGATCCTGAGCGGTCCTGAGCCACCGGCATCCACAGACCATTCACATTACTAAATCTATTCTATTCAGAAACTTTAATTTTACTTAATTTTAACACGCAATATATATCTCATGTACGGGCCTGAGTCATAGAACCTAACTGCTTAGTGCGTCGAATTCCATTAGAGATCAAAATTTCTGCGTAGATAAATCAATATTTCATCTGATCATTTTGTCATCGCTAGAAATCTGCTTCCTCATAAATATTACTTAGATACAAATGCGCAATTTTCGCGTGCTCACACACGTTCATTCACAAAAACTTAATAGCATAGACTTTATTATACTACTCTGTAGTTAATAGGATCTAATGGGACAATGGAATTGGCAAGCAAAGGTAATTTAAAACTCAGTTCCCAGTTATAATATGTGTACAATTCTTGATTTCGACCTAGTGGGAATTTCCAAATGAAATCGAACATTATCGTGTAGTGAAATTGGTTTTCCGTAAGTTTTAATGGAGAGAATACAGCATTAGATAAATGCGAACCGCGTTGAAAGATGATAAAAATTATGACATACTAGTACTTCCATTGGGTATAAGGAACAGAGAAATAAAGAATTGTAAGGTAATGCGACCGTAAACTCCCCAGTAATTTATCTTTTTAACAAGGGTGACAATTACAATTAAATCAGCATTACGTCACTAGATGGCGTAAGTTGTATTTGAAAACGCGCTATGGTTTCACCGGTTCATGTAGCATTAGTTCTGAGGAATTCCGATCAACAGCACCATCAGGTGGGCTGTGTAGCTCGTTTTAAAACACTTTTTGAACGACCCATCGACACGTCAGTGTATGATGGTGTTATATATACAAAAAACATACAAATAGGTAACGCTATAGCGATTCTGGTACTAACGCTAACTGGTAGAGATGAGTCGCATTATTAGGTAAACTTCGTGTTAGGAGTACCTAGCAGCAAGCTATATAGCAGGTTTTCGCCGCTATATTTTGTACGGATGCGTGGTGAGCGGAGAACCAGTAGGCAGGAGGACTCCCTTTTTACTGGAGTCCTCTAGATCTAGGAACCATGGGCCACAGCATACACTTGTCATCAGGTGGACCGTGTGCTTGTTTGTTACTATTTCATTATATGAAAAAATGGATCAGCAATTAAAAAGTTAAAGGACGGTCCGAAATTGTATGAATTGTAGGCGTGGTTTTGTACAAGTGGGGAAATAAATTAAAATAGTATATCATACCACTTTCTGTGAATCAAATCCACGAAGTTGCCTTTATTTCAGTGGTATTAATAGGTACTTTATTTTTATCAATAACTGCAACACTAATGGCGAATTGATGTTGTTTTGACGTTAACTGTCAACTGTCATGAGGTTATCGATCAATTATTTATTAATAGATACGGTAGAACATCGATAAGATAAAGACCAAGGGAAACGTTAAATAGTTTGAGTTATTGAGGTTTTTACTTACTAAGGGTTTAAGTTAAGGAGTTTTTTGTTGGTTTATATTTGTACTTACAGAAGTACGTTTATGAACTTTGTTTAGAAATTATATACTCACATAGATAAACGAGCTAGGTTAAATGCAAATGAAACTAATGATTTCTTATTGGGCATTTAAAAAGTTAAATGTACGCGACAAAATCCGTAAAAACTAGTATTATTTAAATGCAAATGAAACTTAAATGTTACATATTGTGTACATACGCCCTTTATTTTAGGTTTAAAGATACATTTATTCCAGTTTATATCATTCTACATAAAAATCCGGCAATTTTTTTTTGTTTGAAACTATTCACACTTTGTATATCAATTTTATTTTCAATATTAAATAAAAAAGAGACAATATCGTCCTCCGTGTTTCTGCACTGCTCTATAAAAGTTCGTAAAAAATCTCTATAAAAAGCTAATGATACTATTATGTTACTGTACTTAGAACTTAGTGTATTGTTTACATTGGCTACACATTTGATAAACCCATGTAGGCAATAACAATAGTTTACAGGGAACCCCTATTGTTTGCACAATCATTTAAAATGTCACAATTTTGAGTAACTGAGGTGCGACGCCCAAATCATTCGTTTAAGTTATAGAGGGTTTGTATTTTAATGTATTTTAAATAAAAGTGGTGTTTGGACTCCTGTTATCGAGGTTTATGTTACCAAGGTTCTACTGTATTTGAATTCTGAAATTCTGTGTTATTCTTATCATTGATAGCCTATCAGGTAGATTTATTATATACAATAGAAAAAAGTCTCAAAACTTTAGCACTAACTAGCAAAAGTCCACTGCTGAACATAGGGAGAACATTTTTCATAGTTCCTTCTCTTAGCAAGTGGTTTAGCAACCGATTTTATAGGATAAGGTGACAAACGAGCACACGGTCCACCTGACGGTAAGTGGTTACTGAGGCCCGTACACATCTACATCTGTCCTCGTATGCGAATCAAAATGCAGATGTGTTGTCAGCCGTGAGGACTAAGATAGTATGCCTCTTTTCCAGTAAAAAGGTCTTTCGTTCTCTACATTCACCGCACGATACACAGCAGCATTATGCTACTTTACGCTGGTATTCTGCGAGAGCGTGGTCCTTCCACGGTCAAGCCGACCAATTTGTGCTACAACTATATAAATGCTCAGCATAGCTCTATCACGTATAAAACAATATTGATTAGAGAATATTGAAAAGAGACCAGCACTTTGTGATAAAAAGTTGAAAGAGAACTCGGATATTAAAAATTAAAGCATGGGAAGAAGTAAGCAGATTAATATATTTCAATTTTTGCGTAACTTATCGGCACAAGAAAAAACTGAAATACATACAATTTATATTTATATTACTGAGGTACCCATATAGCTAAAACAAAAGTTGCACATCGGAAATAGTAGTTGTTTAATATTTTTAGCTTTTTTTCTCCTTAGTCTGATGAGTTCACAGACAGCGACCGTCTCTTCGAAGTCCATGTCGGAAATGACGCTTCGATTTAAAAAAAAATCTCACTCCACTTTGGAAACGTGACGTGACATTGACAAAAACTTTAATTTCACGGTGATAAAATCACCAGTGCGCGTTAGCTCTTAAGGAGTAGTACTTGCGTAAATATAAGAAATCAGTACGGAACAGTAATTTGTTTTCCGTCGCGACTCGCGACATACCTGCTTGTAAGGTACGGGCCCACCGAACAGGCTGTACCCGAGCACGGCGTCGGAGAACGCGAAGAGGAGTGCACCAGCCCGCTGGGGACCGGGACGGGAAGCTCCGCGCCATGCCATGGTAGCCAGCAATGCCGAGTACACGTGCACTGCGGGCGTCAGAGGTCCAGCATGGAGCGTGGTCACGTACAGTGATGTGGCCAACGCGCACGCCGCGGCCAGAGCCGGCTGGAATGGCCATAGCCCGAACGCGGCCACATAAGCCACATGCGCCGCGCCGAATAGCGCCATGCCGGCCACCAGCAGCCGCGGCCACACCAGCGCCGCGTCGCCCAGCGCAGATAACGCCAGTCCCAAGCACACGCACCGCGCGTACCGGCCCCTATCGACCAGACGTTGCTTGTATCTCATACGAAGCGGTTTACCGCTCCCCAACGTGATCCATTTCATCCATTACAAGATTACAACCTTTAAAATTACACTCCTGACCATCCACCCCATAGATTTATTTTATAGAATTAGGGCGACAAACGAGCACACAGTCCAACTGATGGTAAGTGGATACTGTGCCCCATAGACATCTACGTCTATCCTAGATTAAGAATTAAAATGCAGATGTGTTGTTACCTCTGAGGAGTAGAATGGAATACCTCGCGTGCAGCATAAAGGGTCTCCGGTTCTCTAAACTCACTCTACGGAAGACAGCAACATTAGCTGCTATTTCACGCTGGTATGTTAAAGCGTGGTCCTTCACGTGTCGAACCGACCCATTTGTGACTCTACCACGTGACTCTACCACGTGACTCTACCACGTGAAAACTTGACAACGCAATATTTTGCATACATTACATACTTTCGTGTATTGGTGTACACACAAAATTTAATTTAATTTTCATTCATTCATTCTACCACGTTAATTACAATTCAATCATCAATATTATCACAATGCTTTACATACGATCAATCCATTTTACTTGCATCTCGTGTTATGGCTTCCAAATCCCTTATAGCTACGAAGATATCGAAAATGTGATTTACGCTTAGGTGGACGAACGCGGTACGATTTAAAAAAAAAGTTGTGGTACGAAAAAGAAGTACTTAGTTATTTGTCCATAATTTGCAATGTTGTTTAAAGATGAAATTATGATGAGGTCAAGTAAGGACGGAGTGCAGTTTGGAAAAAGATGATTGGCAGAGAGGTAAAATTAGTAGATTATGTCAGGACACAATAGACTTCAGCTCATATGCACGCGAACCGTGCTTGAGTAAGCATATGTTGCAATCTCTCTTTATCTATCTAATCTACCTCTCTGAATGTATTATGTACATAATAACAATGCCTCAGCGATTTGCTTTTTGATTTTTTGCACATTTTAACTCTTTTTTAAAAATGTTCTTCTTTTATGTAGACTTATATAGGTATATTCGTAGTTTAATTTATTTATTTCTAATCAAATTAACTTTCCTGCCATGAGTCAAATCATTATTATCATCATCATTACAACCCTTCACACGTCCACTGCTGAACATAGGCCTCCCCTAAGAAATGCCACAAAGCACGGTCTTGAGCCACTCGTATCCATCGATTTCCTGCATATCTTATTGCATGCTGCTTAGGTATAAAGTAAAAGATCTGTCAAATGTTTCACCTCATTCAATGTTTCGCCGCTTGTCGCAGAAAGTCGTGGATGCCCACATTGTCTTATGCGATGTTTTTTTTAATCAGAAGAAATAGGCAACGAGTATGACGTACCGCTCTCCTGAAGTCGTGGCGCCTTTAAGCAGTACACATATCAGCAGGCACAGCACGGGCGCGCACTTGACGGCGGCGGTGGTGGGAGACGGCGCGCCGGCTCCCACCACGAAGTACACGCACACCGCCTTGAAGAACGGCACTAGCTGCCCGCCCACTCCAACACGCACCAACTGCGCAAGGTCACAGTCAGGTAGATCTACTGCCATTTTAGTAGCATTGGACGAGTTTCAATGATTAAAAAGTAGTTTATTTAAAAAGCAGTTAACGTAGCGGTCAAGGGACGCCCTAGACGAAAGTTTATCGACCAAATTGGCGATATATTAAAGTTGGGCCCGATTAAGAGTACCCTTAACTGACAAGGATGTATGCGTAGGTTTATAGTTGCAAAAGGAGGCGAGGGAGGTCTGTGAGGATCGTGCTAAATGAAAGTCCGTAGTCTCTGCCTACCCCTATGGGTGTAAAGCCGTGGGGGGTTATGTATGTAGGAACTACTGATGCAACGGAAGTGTCATAACAGAAGCAGAAACAGAAACCGAAACGGATGCAAAAGCGGAAGTATAAATATTACGTAAAAAGTACGATTTAGGACAAATATATTTTTTATTAAATTAATATTTAAAATTAATAATAACCATTTATTGACAGACAACAAAGGCACGTAAAAAAAGAAAACATAAGTACTTATA
>DWHP01002541.1:0-14345 GCA_018247895.1 Parnassius honrathi
ATTTATATCAAAATACTAAAAATGTTGTCAAAGAACCAACCCAGAATTATACCAGGCTCAAATTACTGTGGCAGACATCATAGCCTCGAATATTTATATAACTCTTTATTTTATATACTTTTGGATTTGTCACTTAAACAGTCGTCTTTTAGAGATAGTGTCAAGTTTGTTTTCATTGAGTTCGTCCCGTCTTTGCATATATCAGAAAATTTTCGTTACTAAGTTTTTGTAAGCCAGCTCTGCACAGGCAGGACGACTCACTGACCCAAGCCACAAAAGAGAAAGCTTTCTTTTTGCTTCCAACTCGACTCTCGATGTGGGGAGGAACACACTGCCGACCACCCCGCGGTGTGAGTGCTCTACGCCTGATGTGCGATTCACACAGTGCTCAGTACGTAAAGCACTCCTCTCCCTGGACATCCACAAGTCAAGTGGGATTGGCGCAATCACCCTAATTGTGCTGAGGACGTGTGCTCTAGAGTTGGTACCGGTTCTAACGCGTCTTTTTCGGTACTCTTACTCACTAGGCGTAGTCCCGAATTCATGGAAGACGGCTTTCATGCACCCGATTCCTAAAAAAGGTAACCGCTCTGATCTGTTTAACTACAGGCCTACTATCCCCATCACCTCCTTGTTCTCCAAAATAATAGAGGCCATTATTAACAGCCAGCTCATGCGGTACCTTAAGGAGCACCAGCTGATTAGTGACTGCCAGTACGGTCTCCGTCGGGGTCGCTCGGCTGGTGGTCTTTTTGTTAATCTTTGAGAAAGTATGCAATTGGATCACTAGTTTTATGTCTGATCGGACCATAAACGTCGTAGTAGATGGTGCATGCTCCATTACGAGCCTATTGACGCTGGTGGTTCCACAAGGTTACGTGCTATCACTAATGCTGTTTCTTCTGCATATGAAGGATATGTTGCGAGCCGGTAACATTAATTGCTATGCGGACGACAGCGCTGGTGATGCGTTATACACCGGCTGTGCCAATATTTCTCGCGAAAACGTCGCCGAGAACCGGAACAGACTTGTGTCTGAAGTCGAAACATTGTTCAACGAAGTTTCGGATTGGAGACGACTAAATCTAGTCCAATTCAATTCGCAGAAAACACAAGTTTGTCCGTTTACCGCTAAAAAGAACCCCTTTATAGTATCTCCTCAATTTCAAAAGGCACACCCCTTGTAGCCTCAGCCAGTATCGGAATCCTCGGCGCCGTTATATCGAAGGATGTGCAGTTTCGCGGTCACTTGGAAAAGAAGGCCAAATTGACCTCTAAAAAGCTTGGCGTGGTCAGTAGAGCGGGACAGTATTACATGCCAGCGGTGTGCTGGCCTGTAACTTTGCAAGGTGCAGGTTCAGCCACACATGGAATACTGTTCTTATCTCTGGGCCGGGGCTTTCCAGTGCCAGCTCCCTCTATTTGGCCTCATCCAGCGCAAAGCGGCTTGAATCGTCGACGATCGAGTCCTCTCCGATCGGCACGATGCACTGACTCTGATTGGGGAGTGCTCTAAGGAATTGTTCAGATTAATTCCGCTGCAAAATTTCACGAACGCACATCGCGACCAAACTCACGATACCATTTACACCATTTGAACGCTTGGCGGTTCAGCACTGTTCGTTTTACTAGGAGTTTTCTTCTTCGTACAACCCCTTTGTGGGATCGTTTACCGCCGGCGATTTTGTCGGACCGATACGACTTAGGGACATTCAAGAAAAGGGTTTACTCCTTTCTAAAAGGCCGGCAAAGCACCTGCAATTGCCCTGGTGTTACAGTTGTATATGGGCGGCGGTAGTCACTTTTCATCTGGTGATCCGCATTGTCGTTTGCCGCCTCTTCTATAAAAATAAACTCTCTTATCTTATTACAATTAAGGAAGTTTCAAGAGGCAATATTTAATCAAACAGCTTCACATAAAGCCTAAAGGTTCGTCGTCCATTCTTTTCTTCAGTTTATTAGTAAGCTTGATCAATTTCTTAATCTTAAAAACGGAGCAATTATTGATTTTCTAGGCTACTACAGCATCATGTAGAACATTTAATGAGTTTTGGTAAAAGGCAAGGAAAGGTTCTGATTTCTCTTTTCTGTTCGCACGCGTACATGAGAATACATTTTGATGACTGAAGCCTGAGTCATAGGAAATAGAGACATTTGGCTTCTCGCTCTTGTGTAGATTGGACGTGCCCACGGAGCCTTGAAAGAAAGGATATCTTACTCTGATTTTGACAGGTGGTGCCGTAAGTAATAACTGATAATATAGTGCAGTGTTGTGAAAACAAGAATATCACAACACATAACAACATACCAATATCCGAAATACCCACAATTTATGATTTCCTAAAATATTGAATAAAAAATAAATGCTGGTTATCAACCGGATGATATAGTTGTGCTCTGACTGATGATCTTCTACTTCGGAGAGGGACCGCAGTTACAAACCCACGCTATATTAAGTATGAAGGGTTCGCGTGACATCAAACTATTCAATAGTGACGTGAGCTGCAGTACGACGTTTCTGTAAGCGTCGATACTTTCTACTTTAAAGAACAAAACCTGTAATCGAGGGCTGGAGTTGGTTATATGCTCCCAGCACGTCTCATTCGTGCGAAGATACAATTTTGTTTCTCACTAGTATCATTTAACTGCGATGTACCTATTAATTCATATTTTACTTAGCACTTATATTTTCTTTCATACAAGAATCCTTATTATCGCAAGTAACGTATTAAATCTATAGACCGTATAGATTTAATACGTTACTTGCGATAATAAGGGCCAACCACCAAGAGCGACCAACGACACGCAATTACGAGAAATATCCCTATTTAGGTATGGCGTGGCTAAGACCTTCACCTGACCTCGAGCCGCTGCGACGAATTGCCTTAAGATTAGTTTTCACGAGTCCAGTAGCTGGCGGTCAATTAAAAACAGCTGTGTGACTGTACTCGAAGCTCGGGCCGTAGAAATAGCATGGTGCCAGTTCTAATTGCCAGTCAGCTACTGCAAACATTTTTGAAAAAATTTTAAGTCAAACATTTTTGATTTAACTATCCACTAAACTTTCTTTTCGAGAAAAATGTTGTCCACCACTGTGCAATTCACAAGAAACTTTCTTCCTTCGCCAAATTCCTTGTGGAATCGACCACCACCAGCGGTTTTCCAGACCGATATGACTTAGAGATCTTCAAGAAAAGAGCCTTCTCTTTTATAAAAACCGACCACGCATTTGTACTTCCCTCGGTGTCACAGTCACTCACGTGTGGCGGCATTCACTTACGATCAGGTGAGCCGCCAGCTCCTTTGTTTCCTCTTATATACATAAAAAAGTAGCTGGGCCAACATTAATCCTATAGAAACGCAAGCAGGCAATGACGATCAGTGTCAACGCATAGCAAACGGCTGGATTGCCCAGTGTTAACTTCTTTGTGAGTGTTTTCCTCGCAAGTGGAAATAAACATGACGCTGATAGGATGTTCTTGTGAATCCTATTTTCTAACAATTTTTATTTCTCGTACATCACGAACGTTCAGTTCTCTGAGTTACTACTTGTTACACCTAATTTTTTCTTACATAGCTACCATATTGCCTATATTTCTTATTAATTTCCTAACTTTTAATAATATTCGTAGATAATACAACCAGAAACCGTACATTTTACAAAATGAAAGAAAAAAACTGCGGATCAGATATTCCGCACCAGTTTCCTACTGACTATGCCACTAGTGCTGTGTAAACACAAGAAGTCGATCTCTACATCAAACTCTAATTAGTACTAGTCCTAGTAAGACAGATGGACAGTACAATTCGACATTGAAAACAAGTCGGCTCGTTACGGTCAGAAGCTGACCCTGTGAAAAACGGCCTTTATGTTGCTAATGTAACAGCGCCGTATTAACATTTATTAGATATGTGATAAAATCACTTTTCATAAAATTAAATCAGGGTCAATGCCACTGTCCGTGAACATATATAGTGCTAATGCGGTAAAGCAGTATAATAAAAAGGCGACTCGGCCGGTCGTTAGGCCGCTGTGAGCCTGCGAGTAGGTTGACCAGATAACAGACCCAATGTGGGTTTTATGTTTCATACCGTATTTGTTTCATTTTTTCATGATTGAAATAAGTAACGTAACATATGTATATTTATCTCAAACGATATAATTCCTTGTAACGATAAGTAGAAATATTTTAAGACATTTTCAGTGAAGTCGTACCGTGGTTTACGTTACGTTACGTTTAGAAACCCAGCGAAAATATTTTCACGCGGACGCGCGCGTGTTCATGTTGACTTCGCCGCGGCAACTTTGAGGTATTTTCCTACGGTGAAAAGTCCCATGCGTTAATCCAGGACATGGACCACGTGTGTGCCAATTTATATCCATATCCGTTTGCCGTTTATTCTTGGGTAATAACAGGTTCACAAAGTTCACTTATTAATATGGTAGAAGGATGCCGTGTTGTGGCGGCGTAAGAGAATCCATTGCAATATAATATATTATAATCGGATTCGAATCCCGGGTTCCAATCCCTAATCAAAATCATTCATTGCGGTTTTCTGTCAGAAAATTCTCAAAAGCAGCCCGGATTCAGGCAGTTGGCGGCATGGGGCACGGGGGTGATACATAGCGATGTATCACCCCATGCCTCGGAAAGCACGTAAGGCCATTGGTCCTGCGCCTGATCTCTCTCCGATTGTGTCGGATTACCGTCGTTGCATTACGTTGTTCCAAACATTTGTATGTAAGATAGGAACAACGGGCAGATTTACTCCCTTGTGGTATAGTATTCAGTCATTCTGAGTAATTTAAAGAAATATTGTGTTTTGAAATTAATATAAATTACTGATTAAAATAAAGTTTATTTAAGTTATATATTTAAGACAAAAGATATAAGGTTCAATACGTATCATATATATAATACAATATACAGGGTTATTTTGCAATAACCGGCCAAATTTGCAAAGAAGGTTCAGAATAAGTACCTAATATAGGCATTTCGTAAAAAAGGGGCAATATTCAAAACTAATTCCCGCATTGCTTCATAAAATGTATATGCTCAATAATTTTTCCTTATTTACGTGACATATTTTTTTTCGAGAATTTTATTTGTAAGTGATTATTTGCGGTGTTAGTGCTTTAAGCTTTAAACAAACGAGAAACTTCTTATCATAAATGTAATAAATACAAAAATAAACAAATTGAAAAATATCAAAAAATAATCATCAAATCAAATGCAAAATATCAATTTTCAGGTATACAAAAAGTACTCTGTGATATTAATGTCAACGTAGGATTGGCCACAGACGCGAACAACAAACGAAGCACGGTCTATAAACTTTCAAAACATACACCTTATGAACCGAAAATAAACGTATTATCGAAAAGCATGAATTTCGCACTAACAACGTGAAGAATCCCGTACGAAGATACTGCAGTGCTGAGTATTGTCAGTTTAAGAATTTAATCAGTGTTGAGGGTTTAGAGGCCAGATGTCAAAATATTTTGTCTTTATTATGTCGTAGTTCAGTGCCGAAATTAAATCTTCCCAAAGAGGAATTTAAACCGTTGAATAACTTACGGAACAGACCAGAGGGGACGATTCTACGCGCGGATAAAGGAAATGCTACGGTAAGAATGAATACGTCACAGAGTATAATTTTAAAATATAACAACTTTTATCAGACGAAAATACATACAAATAGGTCATAAACGGACCCTTAAAATAACTAGCGATTCGATAAAGAAATACTCCGAAAAATTAAATCTTGACGTGAGTTCGATAATACTATCATGTGTCGAACCACCGAGGTTGCATGGTGTACCGAAGATACACAAACCAAACGCTCCACTACGTCCTATAGTGAGCCAGTTCGATTCACCGACTTATAAGTTAGATCAACACTTGACAAAAATACCGTCACCGTTAAGATTACATACCTGAGCACACTCAAAAGATTCGTACCATTTTGTTAGTGAGATAAAATACCTGCATCTCGCTGACAATGAAATTATGGTCAGTTTTGATGTTCAGTCACTATTTACTTGCATATCTGTTGAAAACTGCGTCTCAATTGTAACCTAGATCTCGATTAATAACCTAGATCGCATTTGTAGCTAGAAGAAAATAACACGCCTGCAGAATATGCAATATTACTCGATCACTGCCTCACATCTGGCTATCTACTGTGGAAGGAGGAGTTCTACAAGCAAGTTGAGGGTGTGGCGATGGACTCACCTGTGTCTCCCATAGTCGCCGACATATTCAAGAAGGACTTTGAGGAGAAAGCCCTTCTCTTGTAAATGCAAGATTCTACAAACGGTACGTACACGATAATTTCATATTTTACCATCCGACAAAGTAACTGCATATTTAGGCCACCTTAACTCCGTAAACTCTAAAACACAATTCACAATAGAGATATAGGCAAATAATTCTTTATCTTTCCTAGATATTTTAGTTATTCGAAATTCTGATAACATTACTCTCTACTACTCTGATCACACTGTGTATAGGAAAAAGACCCTTACCAATCTACATTTAAATGGTGAATCTCACACATCTATCACAGTTAGCTACCGTGGGAAAAATCCTTGTTTCAGAGAGCTTCAGCACGTCAAGCAAGTATTGCAAAACAACAAGCCTCGGGTCCTGCGCCTACGTCACAGTGACCGAGTGAAGCCGGCCACAGTCGAGCGTGCGCCTGCTGTGCTATCATATATCAGAGGAGTGACAAACAATGTTGGCTACATCTTGAAGCGAACTTCCATTAAAACAAAGTACAAGGCGCCGAAGAAGATTAGTCAATTCTTACCATCCGTCAAGTGTAATATCCAAGATGCAGGAGTGCACAACAAGATTGTGACCGTGGTCTCTCTTGCACAGGACAAAGATCTACAGAAACCCAAACGGAAAAACATATTGTAGCTGACGTGAAGCACCGACGCTCCGGTGAGTCTGAAGTCTGTCAAATGTTCAAGATCATTACATCCGATTTGATAGACCACAAATCCTTGCCAAAGAACACTAATTCGTACCAAGGATAATACGCGAGGCTATTGAAATTAATAAAACATTCAATACAGGGTAGCCGGGCTAACTATGACATTGGGAACTCAAACATCTCAGTCCCCTCCGTGACCATGGGTGCTGTAAAACACCCGAAACCTCGAGAACTAAAAATAAGTAAATTAAACGCGATAAAATCCGTATAAATAATTTTATTCAATGCATATACTGTGTCGATAGAAATCCTAAATAAATGTATGTCAGCGTATTATGCGAGCGATTTATAATGAAGTGCAGAGCAGTGAATGAACCACTCCAAATATTATTGAAAAGTGTTTATGTTATGAAAGGTACCGCAGCCGCGTGATGCGTCCTTAGAACAAAGATGAGCCAAAATAACTAACTGCCCACAGCTGACTTGAATCAAAGGAAGCGAGAATCAGTACGTCACACGCAGCCTGCAGATCACTGGAGTACGGCGGACCGGAGGGCGGCCGCGTGACTCACGGCTTCTGTTAAACGAGCGGATGCGTTCCATTATGAGAACTGCAACATCAATCGCTAATATTTTCTGATCACTATTGAGATCTTACAAAACAAACAAGACTACGTTTAAGTAGTAAAGTTCCTCCAGTAGAAATACATACAATGTTTCAACACTTGAAAAACATTTATTGAAGAACATTAGTATGTCTACGAAGTGGTTTCCTTCCATATAAATAAAAGAGTTTTTATTTTGTTTTTATTGTAGGTTTACGAGGAAGCTAATCGGTACGAGGATACAAAGCGGACTCGTTTTATTAATCATATACATAGTTTTAGTTTACAATATCTCTCATTTGTTAATCTAACAAGTAGCTTGTTTAGTTATGTTGATAATATCCTGAGGGGAAGACCCTGGTGATCCGTAACACAGGCTTCCGCCTAGTATAGACACCAAACTCTCAGCCCGTAGTGTACATTATTTATACTCTAACTTGTTAATTTAAATTGTGAAAGTAAATAAAATATATCATTATTATTATTTTGTGCAGAATGTCTACTGAGTGTCTTGTAGTACCTAGTAGCGCGCTTAACCACACAACCTTACATTCCTAAAACCTCAGGCATTTTCGCTCCCGAAAAACATTGAGTAATTCTTAGAGAAGGTGGACCGCTCGATAGCTACGTTGCACAGTTCTGATATTCTCTTGATTTCTATTAAGGATCTAAAGAAAAGAATAAAGGATTGGCAAAAATCACCATCTTTTTTATGCTGAAAAATAATTTTGGTAAGCCGAGCTTCACAGAGGCTGCGGGGTGAGATGCTTTGCACCCAGATTTAGAAAAAATTGTTCTAAAACTGCGGAAATCTGCAGTGCGAGATCATCTAGGTTGGTTGAATGCACTGTCTTACTGCCTTCATACGTAGGAACGCTCTTAGATGGAGTTATTTTCGGTTTAGACATCAGCCTAAGATTACACGCAAAAGTTAATGAGTCAAATCGCTACCGCGATTTTTTTTTTGCTGTGGTAGAAAATGGTAGCTCAATTTAAATTGATTACAGCTGCAAATTGTATTGACAAAGACATGTCGCCAACTCGCACTATGTCAGCTTCTTGCGATTTTTGCGTCATGTTCAGCTTCTAGAGAACCCTTTGCCTCTCGCGATAGTTCGAGCTATTATAATAAAAAGTAGAAGGAATTAATTCTTTACACTTTTTCAACGTTAATACTATAGAAATTTCTCCTGCATCGAAGGCATTTTACACGCATAAACTGCGTATGAAGAAACACTTATCCCGAAACATTAACTCGTAGATCATACAAATACTTGTTCCATAGGGTAATCGATCCCGCAACAAGATGGAAAATATTAAAAATGATGTGAGGCGTGTCTCAGTTGCTGCAGTGTTGATGTTTTTCAAATATGATAGCATGCCAAGTGTACAACTAAACCGCCAGAGGATTCTGTGTTCAGTGAACTTGTGCAGTGAAACAGAGAAGTGTCGCTGACGGCCAGCCGACGCCGGCGCCGGCAACACGTGCGTGCACACATGTGGGCCACTTTTATGGGCATTGACGAGAATTTAATAGATATATTTTTTATTTTAATTAACGTCCAAATTATTGGTTGTCATTGATTTTTTTCTTATTATATAATAAAGACTGTCTCGTTGGTCTCAGTAAAGGCGACTGCTGATGGGCCCAAAAATCACTTATTGAGTTTTTCCGGAGTCAGGCAGTTGGCGGTGTCTCACTCCCGTGCCTCTAAGTCTGATCTATCTCCGGTCGTGTCGATTTACCGTCAGTGTTGAAAATAGAATTCTCAATGGCAACGATTGCAATATTAAAGTAAAAAATCTCTAAACTAGTTTGCTCTTCACTGCTAGTTATTAATCCCGGTATAAATATTTTAACGCAAAAGCTATTCTGGATGAATCGACGGCTTAGATCTGCCATAGCAGGTAGCTCTACCACTGACTCTACTGATTTAAGTCTGTTGTACTGTTTTTGTATAACTGTTTTTTTTAAATCCTGTAAAATTAGATTATTATTATTATTACAATTCGGACATTGTTTGCCGTTTCATGGAACTTATTTTTTCAATAAACTGAATTAACAAACGAGCCGACAGTCCCTCTGATGTTCAGGTGGCTCCTGCAGCCCGTGGACTCCTGCAGCCAACTTCAAAGAAAGCTTCAGATGTGTTCTCACCTCTGAGGAGTAAGATGGACTACTTATCATAAGTATACTGGCTCTCTTCACCCTTCAAGCCGCTACACAGCAGCGCACGCACTGCTATTTAGTGATAGATGTATGTATGTAAGTATCACCTACCCAGACCAGAATTCCTGGGCAAGATGTAGCCTTTCTACCTTGTAACAGTTGGTACCGTGGGAGTTAACTTTGATAACTGCCATAAAAACTTATGTAGCTTCCCTAGTTGGCAACATAACCATTTCTTATAATAAACCAAAAGAAAGACACCAAGACCGGCAACGGGCCGACGGGTCATATTTTCAAAGGTGAGTTTTCAAAAGTTGTTCAACTTCCAAGTGCTTGGTATACAAATTGATAATTTTTTTACAAAACTAGATATCTATGGCAAATGCTATATGAGAAACTTATACGCGGCAGCAAACTACTATAGACTGATAAGTAAGAAAAAAGAAAGTCAAAAAGAAGTACGCATATAACAGTCTAACTAACTTAACTAACTAACTTAACTTATATAACTAAACTAACTAACTTAACTTATATAACAGTCAATAAAAAGATTTTTCTCTTTTGTGCCTTTTCGGGATTATAATGAGTAGAGAAACAACAGATCAGTTACGAAAACTAACTAAATGCAGAAAGTGTGAGTAAGTGCTGATCAAGGACGGTGATGAGTTACGTACCGTGACAAGTGTTCATCAGATCGATAAGCTTTATGAAGTTAACAATACACTGAACATAACCGATATTGAACGTTGTGTGAATGCTATTTTATTATAATTAATCTCACAATAACATTGGGCATTGGTTAAATAATTATTACACGATATTTTATAGAGAATAAGGGTGACAAACGAGCTCACAGTTCACCTGATAGTAAAAGAATGCCACAGCCCATCTGTCCTTGATAAAGAATCGACATCCCTGCTGGGAACGACACTCCCTAACGTAGGAACACTACGTCAGGGAGACTACGTTAGAATGCGTCATCACCAGTAAAAATGCTCTATACTATGTTACGCTGGTACTCTTTGAAAGTTCGGTCTCTTCTTCTAGCTGCAAAGTGGCTCTACAATTGATTCGCTTAGTTAAAACCCAAATTTTACTACTACCTAAAACCTAACTAACGCTTTAGTGACCATAGTAAAATTCGAAATTTTTAATCTCATTTGACACGCGCACAATACGTTTAAGCAATGCGCCATATTTCATTTAAAGACTAGTGACCCCCTCCGGCTGCGCCTGGGTAAGATCTATTAATGTGGAGCTATTTAAATTGAAGATAGAAATCAAAGACCATTTATTTTAACAGTTTTTGTTCTCTCAAAACTTAAAACAATCAAAGTTCTAAGATGCCGCCGAGTCCACCGGCGCCGTTGTCCATCTGCCCGCGAAGCTGCACCGCGAACCGCACGACTGGTGCAGCTTCGCGGCTCTACAAAAGGTAGTTATTTCGATGTTTCAGACAGACGCTTTGATTTTATTCATAACTGTGGATGTTGAATTAATAAACTAAAATTTATTTTTCGTTAAGCCCTCTAAAAGGGCGGCGCGAGCTCAGAACCTAAGCTCTGGTCTTAAATATCAAGGTACCTACACCAACCTGCGTTCGATCCCCACCGGCACCATTAAATAGAATCATTTTTATGTAACATAGAATACTTATAAAAAATATATGTGCTTTTACCACTGGTCCGGGAGAAACCACTGTCCTGAGAAGAAATAGAAAAAACCCAGTGGGACGCTTTTTAAACATTATACCGTTATAATACTGTGTTATACCCACATTTGAATATGAAAACATTTAGGAACAGCATAGTAGGAATCACCAAATTACAATGGTTACTTTCGATCATTTGAAATTGTAAATTAAATTGTTAATTGCAAAAAGGTTAGGTTCACCAGCTGCTATACGGCGAAGGAAAAACACGTGAGGAAACTTGATAAATTAAACTAGTTTTACGGATTTTATGGTCACGGGGGGCTGAGGTGTTCGATGTCCCAATGTTATAGTTATTAACTCGGCCGTTAACCTTCATATTAACCTTATTAACTTTTAGTTCGATTATTTAAACGTGTAGCGTTCGCGTAAACTTGCATGTCTAAGAAATTATATAAAAAATATAAGCCTATAATATGAGTGCTGTAAAGCACCCGAAACGAAGTACAACGAAAAATTAAATTAAACGCGATAAAATCTGTAAAATTTGTTTGATTTAATGTGTAGTAGGTATTATATATAAGAAATCACTCGTCAACACGCGTGGGGATGGGGGCGGCGCGACGGACATTTTTTTGCCCTACCACCCTCAGGAATACGAGGGCACTGGCCAGCAGTAGGCACATGGGCACGTAGCTTAAGGCTAAACTCATTGTAATGTTTTTTACTTTTAAGCGTTTAAGGTTATAACAAAGGGAAAAAGTTGGTGATAGAATCAGGCATTACTTTGTATTATCGACGGCGGAGTGTCTTTCCTACAGCGTAGTGGTGTTAGGATTAGGAGTAGTGGTGGGATTAGTGGTGACGGGGATAGTGCACACAATTATTGAGGGCGGGGTTTCATAACGCGAAAATAAGGAAAGCAATTTTTATCAACTTTAGGAAAAATTTATTATTGCCTTTAATTTACATATATTACGTTTAATGTGAAAACTGTTGCCAGTTAAAACATTGGAAAATTCATGCGTAAGTTATCAGGTGCACTATAGGTGCATTTATTGCTACAGTTTTATTAAAAAAATACGATCACAACACGCTTAATGATAAACTTGTACTCAGCTGTTCTTTGACAGAAGCTTGACTCGTGAGAACAATTTATTTAATAAACCAGAGATTTAGTGTCAAGATCGAAGATACCATAATAAGGTCGTGTTGATCATGCCAAATATTATATTATAATTAATAATGTTACGTGATAAAAATATTCCTTCTACATTATTATCGATATTAACCAAACCTCAAAATATATATCGATTCAGCAATGTACAAATTATTTAAAATAACCTTGTCTTCAATATGTTGTTTGAACAACTGTACAGTACATTTTACGCGGTTTTTACGTTATTTGATCCCCCTTTTGTAAATTATTAAAAGCTAGGGTACCACGTGTATCACACACGAAGTACTTCAAGCACTTGATAAGAAATTGGAGCAGGTGGGAAATCGATACTGACTGTGTTGAGTCGCAGCGGTCCTCTATTCTTCAGTACTTGCGGTGGCGGTTGGTTCACAATCAGCGGTGGAACTAACTGGTATTTCCGCGGACGGGCGAGACTTCGAGCTAAGAACCGCGTTCGACTCCCAACGGGGATTTCAGAAGCGTGTTCTTGGCCGACTCTCGTGGGAGAGCTCGGAGAGCATTTCGATCGCGCGAGAAGCGCGGACGCGGGCGTGCGGCACGCGGCGCTGAGCGGGAACCACTGCCTGTGTACAATGCACTCCGCGCCACTGCCCCACTGCCGGCTGCCGCGCCGCAACGCTACACCACCACAACGCAATGTCACCACTAGCCATGTGTCATTCATTCATTTCTAGTGACCCGATCATTCAAGTATCGATTTGTATTACGAACCGGGTCATTGGGGTCGATGACCCGAATGGATCATTTCGTGTTTCATTGCTGTGATCTGTGAGTCGGTCATTCATTAATCTTACTATACTCTTCGGTCGGTGGCAGCACGGACGTTGGAGAACAGGAGAACAATCACCGTAAAGTGTCCCAAAAATATGGACACCACAAGTGAGGCGCTGCGATCGTTAAGTTCGCTCAATAAAAGTCATTTTCAGTCTATTATTCCGATCAGATGCTAAAACACTTGCGATGTGCAAGTGTTTGCATAATAAAATATTTCTCCTCTCTAACCTCCATGGATTTTAAACAAATAAATACTCCATTTTACTATTTATTTACTGTATTGGGAGCGTTCTAAACTTTATTGTGTGTAAATGATTTAATATTTTGAATGATACTCACTATTTAATAAATGAAATGCTTTGGTATCTCTATCTTCATGTCCTAGTATCGATAGATAAAATAATCATTTACAATAATTGAAAGTTGTTCTGCGTCAGACAGAGACAGCCGTTTCTGGCTTCTAATACTAGCATAGATTGGTCGAAGCGATTATCACATATATTTTAAATAATAAGTAGAAATATCCATTCACGAAATACTTTTGCGCTTATAAATTGTGCAAACAGTCAGTCATAGGTCACAGGTTATAAAAGTAAAAGTCAATAATTTTATCCGGGTCAAATGACCGAATCATTCGCGATTGACACATGCCCACAGCACGACGCAACCACATTGTATCACGACACCACGTCGCCGCGATGCTACCATCACCTACTTGCATCTCAAATAACTAAGGCGACATCCAGGTATACTTACTAAACGACTCCTATTTATTTAATTATTAGTTATTGGTTAGTTAATAGTTTACATGCATTATAACACATTTTTTATGGTCGTTTAATTAATAGTGACTGCAAAAAACACTGAATAAAGATTTACGAGTACAAACATTATGCCTGGACTATCACACGCTTTTTTAACTGCGGTCATGGGTCAAGGCATCTCTGAGACTGCTATATAGTCTATATACATATCTACATATATATATATACATATATATAT
>DWHP01002542.1:0-14345 GCA_018247895.1 Parnassius honrathi
TGGTAAGACATGCAGGAAGTCGATGGATGCAGGTGGCTCAGGACCGTGCTTTGTGGCATTACTTGGGGGAGGCCTATATTCAGCAGCGGACTTGTGAAGGGCTGTAATGATGATAATGATGACGATGATGTGAAAATATTTACAACGTATAGTATAATGTGGACATTAAATTTTGCGAATTGGTTACGATTAGCTGAGTATGAATTTAGTTATTAAAATTCACAAGACTGGGATTAAGTGCGATAAAATTAAAAGTTAAAGTTACAGACCATATATATGTCCCACTGCTGGGCACAGGCCTCTTCTCATTTCTGAGAGGGTTTTAGGGCAAGGAAATGTCCGCCGCGCCGCCCAAATGCGTGTTGGCGAACTCCACTTGTCTTCGCAAATTTTTTTTCTTATTTCTCAGACATTTACAATCGAGCACACTGTACATTTGATAGTAATTGGATGCTGTGGCCCATAGACATCTACATTTATTCTCAATTAAGGATCAAAATGCAAATGCGTTGTCATCACTCAGAACTAAAATGGAATGCCTCGATGCCAGTAAAAAGGGTCTCTTTTACCGTATCTAACACTCACCATACGAAACACAGCAGCATTACGCTGCTATTTTCCGCTGGTATTCTGTGAGAGCGTGGTGCTGCCGCGATCGAGCCGACCCATTATACAACTATAATATGCTGCGGCGTGGCTACATAAAAAACATGAGATGTTTTCCTTCACCGCCGAGTATGTGGTAAATAAGCACTTAAACTGCAATTAACAATTTCATTGGTGCCGGCGGGGATCGAACCCGGGTTGCTTGCGTATTGTGAAATTTACAACGAGCGCTTAGCCCCTGAGCTACCTTGGCTCCCTAAGCTAAGTAGTACAATAAAATGTGATAACAACATACTAGCAATAAGTAGAACCTTGCGTGCCTAATAAGAATTTAATTTAAATTAAAAAAAATATGAAAATTAAACAATAGAAGGATAGGCATCGGACGGTATCATGATTGAGGTGGAAAATAATAATAATTCGCGTACCACGTAAATAGTTTTTTTTAAAACAAAATGGAAGTAACAAACAAACTCACCAGTCCATGTAAGAGTAAGTGGCTACTTTATTCAGTGGACTTTAGCAGCTACATTTAATCAAAGCTACAGTTACCCCCGGAGTGAGATGGAATGCTTCGAACTCTGTAAATTATACTGGCTCTCTATACTCTTCAGACCGGAACACAGCAGTGCAAGCTCCGAGTTTCAGCGGTAGAAATAGTTAAGAGGGTGCTTCCCCAGACGGATTTTCATATCTTAACAATGGAGATGAATGGGTTAGGAAGCGTCCACCGCGCTGCCCCAATAACGCGTGTTGGCGGACTTGACATATTCGAAACATTTTTTTTATCTCTCCGACATGCAGGTTTCCTTCCTATATACTCCTTCCCCGTCGAGCACGTGTAGTTCATACAGTAATATTTACCAATTATCATAATATTTTGCAAGGCACAAGGTCTGTAGCCGACGTTTTTCGGCGCTTCAGTCGCCGCTTCCCAATCATTAACCTCCGTCCTCGCCGGCACCGAGCGCTGCTCACAACCAACTTTCACTTCCCTCCACCGCTTGATTGATATCTGTCGATCTATTAACGTTGCATCACCGCTTCGAATTCGGTAACACTCGTACGAGTAGGGTATTATCATTATTTAACTCGTTAGTCATAATATTTGTATTAGTGGCGGCCGTTTTTAAATATTATTAAAATTAATCATTGCGTTCTGCGTTTATTTAATTGTTATATATTGCTCAAAAATGACCCGCCAGTTTAACATTACTTTGGTACAACAGTTTAGATTTATTGCGCGTGTTAAAATTATGATCGACTTCAAAAACTAATCAGCTCTTAACCTCAAAAAATGACGTCGAATGCCTTTTGGAAAATAAAAATCGGTTCATTCGTTCGTGAAATATGAAAGGACAATGAATTTGAAAAAAAAAAACGTTTTTTTAACATAACTTCGAGATTTCGCAACATAATTTTGTGAAATTTGGAGCGGTTTGCATTTGAAATTAGCGGGAAATTCCAGGGATGGCCTGCAGGGTTAACCAATTTTTTTTAATGTTTAATTACTTATACTTTTCAATGTAATAAATGCACTAAAACGAACTTTAATATGATTGGACTATCTCCAAACATTATAATATATTAAACATTCGAATTGGAAAACTAGATTGAACAGAGGGAGTGGGGCGCCTCGCTTAGTACCACAGCAGTTTGGCATTTCCCACATTATAACACAAATATATCTTCAATGGGTGGACCTTTTGAACTTTTATCGTATTATATTTCCTTAATAAGGCCGCCCCAGTCCTCCGAGAGAGTTATCTATAGTGAGAATTTTGTAATTCAGCCGTTCTCAAGATTTCTCAAAGACAATTCATATCTGAAGCTGTCGTGGCTCTATATGAAACCAAACTGGTTGTGTTTCTAACGAACAACTATGAATAAACCAATTCAAAAGTGTTCAAATGATCATTGTATAGAGATGGTTGCTTATAGGTTATACTGCGAGTAATTTTACAGATTTTATCTCGTTTCATCCATCAAATAGTAATCATATTTTAGTCAACAATCGTTGTAGCACGAATGGGTCGGCTTAACCGGGGAAGGACCACGCTCTTACAGAATACCAGCGTAAAATAGCAGCTCAATGCTGCTGTGTTTCATATGGTAACGTAAAAAACCGGATACCCTTTTAACTGTAAACGAGGGATTCCATCTTAGTCGTCAAAGGTGACAAGGCATCTGCATTTTGATTCTTAATCGAGGATAGATGTAAAGGTCTATGGGCCACAGCATCCACTTACCTACCATCAGATACACTGTGTGCTCGATTGTCAGCCTTATTCTATAAAAATTAAACAACATGATGATTTCTAATAGATATTTACGCGAACACTACCTACACATTTAAATTATAGTAGTTTTTACGGATTTTATCGCGTATATTAACCTATTTTATATTCCCGACGTCTCGAGCACTTTGCAGGGCCCATGGTCCGTAAAAACTATACTTTATTTAAATTAAACCAAGTGGAAAATGAACTAGACTTAAATATTTATATAATACTTTAATATTTTAAATGTGAACCACTTTAAACAAATATTAATTTCAACACGACCGTTTTCATTTATTAAGCCGACTCGTGTCTCGGAGCGATCCTAACATGGCAGAGCGGGTCGGGCAAGACAACTGGAACTAATTCAGTGTGGATTCAAGTCGTCCCGATTCGTAACCGCGCCGGGGGACAGTTAATAACCAGGGAAATAAGCATAAACACGAATGGAAACGCACAAACACTTTCCAATACCAATAGTGAACTGGGTTGAAGACTAGGTCGTGGTGTAACCAACCTTGTTGAAAAAATGTAAAGATAGAACCAAATATGAAACATCACAACAAACCGTTATTAACGTATGTATATAAAATTTGTAACGAAAATTATGGAATATGGCATTAATGTAGGTACTACAAATTTATACGTGGTAGAGCTATACTGCAGATATATAGTTGCAGATAAATAGCAGCTTAATATTGCTTGTGTTTTGTAAGGTAAGTGTAGAGAACCGGAGACCCTTTTAACTGGAAACGAGGCATTCCATATTAATTGTGAGGGTTGACAACGCATCTGCATTTTGATTCTTAATTGAGGATAGACGTAGATGGGTCACAGTATTCTACCATGTGAATCTATCATGTGAAGTGTGTGTTTACTTGTCACACTTGTTCTAAGGTGCATGAGGGTACTATGGTCACCTTAAGCTTTGCCGACCTATAAAACCAAAGCTAGGAGGAGGACAGAGATATAAACACAAAGTCGTATACTATAAACTAATTAATTAAGAAAAAAATAGCAAACACGCCTTGGCAATAATTATAAACTCTCCGAAAAATCTACTTAAAAAAAACTAACTACACTAAACCATACTAAGATCGACTTAACCTTGAAACCAGTGGTTTGGTTTCACTTATAGAACGTAAATTCAATGAAAAATAACAACATTTTTTTAGTAAAATCTTAATTTAAATTAATACTATACAAAACCAGTTAGTCTTGGCCTCGCTTTGTACGATCTTTCCGTACAATGGAAGGTCAGCTTATCTTTCAAAGTCCTTTGCGTTCTAGGGCCTTTTCAAATTTTATGAAAGAAAATAGCGGTTTTTTTGATTATACCCATGGTTTTAGTGACAACGGTGTTTTAAAAAGCTAAATTAAATTATTGTGTCGACAGTAGTTCAACATGCAAATATAAAACTGAAAAGTAGATAATACACAATATTAATGAAGATTAAGTAGGTAATGGTAGGTATACAAAATTATTGTGCAAAGTAACAATGCAATTCAAAAGGAAAAACAGAGAAAAACTATAATTACTGCAAAAACATATGGTAAAGTTGTGATATCTATGAAAACACCATGATAACCTTGTGACAAAATAAGCAATTTAGTATGGATAACAATAACCCCGGGGAATGTGGTGATCGTTACCAAGGTATTTCTAACCACGTACCAAAATATATGATTGTAAACTGTTTTCTTTTAATGTCTCCTGGGTTTATTTTTGTTTCTTCTCAGAATACAGGTATTTTTAAAACCAGTGGTTAATTAAACATAAGACTAACTTTCAATATTCTCAGTATTTTGCACAACTTAACCTAATTTTCACCGCTTGTTTAATAATCCTTACAGTAGTTTTCAGTCTGCCCGTATATTTTAGTGTCGTATGATATACAGTCTAGAGTTCTGAACGATCTAGATAAAACTCATCCTTTCGATGTAGATCTAAATTTAATGTATTATAAATGATAAATAATTATACGAGTCGATGCTAAATTTTTCTCGAGTTTTATCTGTTGATTCATTTAATAATTATGTAGTTCCATAAACCATTTTTTGGTTTAACAAATATCTCGACTAGTAGCTAGCAATGTAGGATACATTATAAATGTCTTGACTTTATAAATGATGCAACAATAAACTTGAAAATAAATAAAATGTAGGTCTTACTGGTTATTTAGGTGTGTACAACACTAAATTAAAATTATATGAGCACTGTAGCACCTATGACTAAGAAAGGGTCTGGAACCTTACCTTACGAGTCTCACGAAGTACTTAACAAGTTTTTACTACATGCGAAATTTTCTCAAGTTAATTTGCACCGGTACATTTGTCATTTTGTCAAGTGTAACTTTAGTTCTTCCAACGTAAAAGCATTTAACTAACTTGAAGCGTACAAACGTGTCTCATGTAAATAAGCGGTTCATTTTCTGTACAGTTATCAAGCTAAATATTTTCATTTTACGGAAGTTAACTAAAAGATAAAATCATAATATATAATACTACCGGTTGAACATTCAATCATAAGATAAAAGTTTTTCATAGAATAAGATACAACATAACAGCCGATTGGGACGGGATGCAATATTTTTGCATACTACCCTTGGCGCTTTCAAGGGTAGTATGCAAAAAATATTGCATTCAAAAATTTGCTTCTCACCAGATGATCCTAGCGTTGTTGCTGATTCTGTCGCTGTTGTGGTACTGCGGTACCAGGCCTGATCTCGTGCATCAACGGCTCGGGATGCAAATACCAGCATTCTTAAAAAGAAGTATAATTATGCTTCCAGGACCTTCAAAAGTGTCATTGTCAAGGCGAAATCAGAGTACATCGGCAGAACTGGCGAGAAAGTAGTTCGTCTTCCTGACTGGACGTTGTCTGATCTGTCAGCAAGGCTGTCTAAGAGAACTTCTGCCAGCCATCTCTCCCATCTCTGCACAGGGAGGATGACTCACTAGTCCATGCCGCAATGGACGATGCCGATCTACTAGGCTCTCTCTTTGCGTCCAACTCGACTCTTGATGACGGGCGGGGGGACACACCGCCGACCATCCCGTAGTGTGAGTGCTCCAAGCAGGATGTGCTGTTTACCCAACGCTTGACGCGCAGAACCTGGGATGAAGGGAGAGGACCCTGGACATCAACAAGTCAAGTAGGCCTTATGGCGTCCCTTCTATTGTGTTGAAGACGTGTGCTCTGGAATTGGTACCGATTTTAACGCGTCTATTCAAGTACTCCTACTCCCTAGGCGTAGTCCCGAAAACATGGAAGACAGCCTTCGTGCATCCGATCCCTAAAAAAGTAAACCGCTCTAATCCGTCCAACTATATGCCTATCGCCATCGCCTCCTTGTTCTCTAAAATAGTGGAATCCATAACTTACAGCCAGTTCATGGGGTACTTTGAGGATCACCAGCTGATTAGTGACCGCCAGTACGGTTTCCGTCGCAGTCGCTCGCCTGGTGATTTTCATGGTTACCTAACTCACTAATGGGCAGAGGCATTGGTCGTTAGTTTAGACGTAGCGAAGGTCTTCGATCGGGTTTGACACAAAGCGCTTCTTACGAAGCTGCCTTCCTATGAGCTTCCTGAGAAATCGTGCAATTGGATCACTGGTTTTCTTGCTGATCGAAGCACCATGGTCGTAGTAGACGGTGCATGCTCCGATTACAAACCCATTAACGTTGGTGTTCCACAAGGCTGCGTGCTATTACCAACGCTATTTCTTCTGCATATCAATGACATTTTGAGAACCGGTAAAATTCATTGCTATGCAAACGACAGCACTGGTGATGCTTTCTACACCGACCATGCCAGTATATCTTGTGTCTGAAGTCGAGACTTTGTAGAACAAAATCTCGGATTGGGGGCGACTAAATCTAGTCCAGCTCAATCCCCAGAAGACACAAGTTTGCGTGCTTACCGCTAAAAAGAACCCCTTCGTTGTAATACCTCATTTTCAAGACACTCCCCTTATTGCCTCAGCCAGTATCGGAATCCTCGACGTCGACATATCGAGTTACGTGCAGTTTCGTGATCACTTGGAAGAGAAGGCCAAATTGGCATCTAAAAAGCTTGCCGTGCTCAGCAGAGGGGGACAGTATTTCATGCCGGCTCACCGCCTGCAACTTCACAAGGCGCAGGTTCGGCCGCACGTGGAATACTGTTCCCATCTCTGGGCTGGGGCTCTCCAGTGCCAGCTCCTTCCAGTTGATCGCATCCAGCGTAGAGCAGTTCGAATCATCATCTATCGAGCTCTTTCCGATCGGCTTGACTCACTAGCACTGCGAAGAGATGTTGCATCTCTTTGCGTATTTTATCGTATCTACCACGGGGAGTGCTCTGAGGAATTGTTTGGACTAATTCCAGCCGCACAATTTCACTATCGCACATTGCGACAAAACTCGCGATACCGTCCATTTCATCTAGATGACTGGCGGTCAACCACTGTGCGATTTAAGAGAAGTTTTCTTCCTCGTACAACTTCCTTGTGGAATTAACTACCACCAGAGATTTACGGACCGATACGACTTAGGGACCTTCAAAAAAAGAGACTATTCCTTATTAAAGGGCCGGCACGCATCTGTAATTCCCCTGGTGTTTTAGTGTTTCCTGGGCGATGGTAATCCCTTACCGTCAGGTGAGTCGTATGCTCATTTGCCCCCTCTCCCATAAAGAGAGAGCTAGGTCGGTGTTCAATGTGCAATATCAAGTTTGATCTTAGACTCCTCCATGTCCAAATTTGTTGTATGGAGTAAACTCAAAATAGACATTATTAATTTTGAGTTCAAACTCGATATTGTATCAAAGTACCGGCTAAAGTCTTGACTGAATCTAAAATGATTAATTGATATCACAATAAGTTACATCTGAAAATCACGTAACACTAACGAATAATTTATTCTGCATTTTTATGTATGTACCTATATTTAAACCGTAACTCAAATTCCAACCCTATTACTAATCAAATTAATTAGCTATTTCCTTGTTTCCTATTTCTTAAAATTTATTTCTATGATTGGACACATAAACTAGCTAATTGGTTCACATTGCAAATTAAGGTAATGTAGGGTTTCTTCCAAATACACGATGTGGGTGAGGATAATAATATTGCGGTGCATGTTATGCTGAGAAATATTGAGCGGCTGAACGTTAACTGCCAAGCAGGTGACACCATCGCGTTTTATGTTAAACCATATGAGTAAAGAAATCTGTGGTTAAACTACGTAGCTCTTAGCGATGGATAACAATGCTTAAAACAATCTTTTGAATAACGGGTCAAATTTTATCTTATCAAGAAAGTGTTTCGTATACGTCGATTAATCATCGATACGTGTCTTTTTGTTAGCCATTCCGACTCAATGCGTAGCGACGCCCCCTGCAGCGCCACTGCATCCCGACCCCTAATGTTGAAGAATGATACCATCGCTTCAGAAAGAGGTACGTATTTTGTTTGAAACCACCATCTTTGTTGAAGCTAAAACTAAACTACGTAATATATTGTAGTTTGCACTTCGTCGCTTCCAACGTAATTTAATGTTAGTGTTCATCTTTGAGGTTAACCGTTGTACTTATCGATGATTTATTGTTAAGTTCATCACCCAACACATTATTTTAAGAAATCGTGGAAAACGCTCAAGACATTGGCGAAGCGAACAAGCAATTTCATAACTTAAGTGTCATGGAACATAAATTGCGCAACTTTTTCTTTTAACTCTCACTTGACCAAATGTTTTAATTTCCTTTGACTTATCATTTTCTGTTTAATAATACGATCGCTTTAGGTAATTTTATATTTTGTAATGATATTCGGATAAATTAAACTCAGTTTAAAATCTTCGTGGCAATGAGCGTTATTGCACGGTTTTAGACACGGCGAGTCCGGGGGTGGGCTATAATAGTGTCGTAAAATGGCGCGAACAGGTTATTGCAATTTTAATTTTAATGTTCTTTATTTTGAAAAGATAAGTTTATTTATTAATAAACTCATTCTATTGAATAGCCTTTTAGAAGTCATAATGTTAAGTAGCCGCAGTTCTGGAAACCAATTTAAAAAAGTTATTGTTAAAAATTTATTTTCTTAAAAGAATATAGGTTATCAGGCACGACGAAATTAAGGTATTTATTACCAAACGTAATTTACCTAGAACATTTATTTATGCTCATTTTATAATACTTTGAAGTACCTAAAAGACAGTAATATGACAGACTCGTTATGTCTCATCGCTGTCAAAGTTGGAAAAGCTTAATCCGCACCGCATGATGCACCGATGAAATTGTTAATTGTGATTTTAGGTGGTGATTTACTACACGCTCAGCGATGAAGGAAAATAACGTAAGAAAAGTTGGATGTATAAGAAGTTAAAAATATTTTAATAACATATATAAGTGCATCATTTCAGCGACAGTGGACTAATTGTTAAGGATGCAGACTGCAGACTCGGTAAGTCTAGGGTTCAAATACACTACACGACTATTGTCGTTTACAACTTCTAAGACTTGAGTGGTTAAGGGGAGTATAATGTCAATAACGTTACTAGTATCCTTTTTTAAATAAATCGGGTTGGTATAGCATGGTGGAAAGACAATGACGGCGACGACGATAGCGCAGTGGCCACGCGTGGGGCTACGGCGCTACGAGTGCTGCGAGTTCCGGACAGAACATGTGTTTGTACATAGTACTAGTAAATGTTCCGAGTCTGGATATCTGTTTATTTTTGTAAGTTTTTGTCAGCGTTTACTTACGATATTCATGACCGCGGAATCGAATCCCGCACGAACGAGTGTTTGTGTAGTCTTTAAATGATTGTTTTAGGTTCGTGTGTGCAATTTAAATATGTACGCCTCGATAATACAGGATATAATCGTACTGTGGTAGTAACTCTTTTTAAAAGAAAAAGGAGACCTGTACCCTGTACTATTCTGAATCGTATAACTTTACTTTATTATCAATAAAATACATAGAAATCACTCATTAAAATAACTAAATACACTTTTTTTTAAATAAAATAAGGGTTACAACGAGCACACTACCACCTGATGGTAAGTGGTTTCTGTGGCGCATATCCACATCTATCATTACTTAAGAATACCAAAATGCAGATGCGTTGTCACCCCTGAGGACTAAAATGGAATGCCCCGTTTCCAATAAAAAAGCTCTCCGGTTCTCTACACTCACCACACGAAACACACAAACATTAAGCTGCTATTCTACGCTGGTATTCTGCGTGAGCGTGGTCCCTTCCCGGTCGACCCATTCATGCTACGCCCAGAAAATAGCTGCAGCGTAGCAAGGCCCTACCACGTCGGCGACATACATTTTACTGATCGTACTCGTAAGTAGGTAAAATACCCAAGCTTTATTACAAGGTGATAAGACTCTTTTTTCTGTCTAGAAGCTCTGTGTAGGTAGATACCACCTTCTTCTTGTTTTAATGGGTAGAGATCAAGATGAAGAAGCTATATTTAAATGTAAAGGCGATAAAAGAACTGACAGAGCACGAGTACATCCAGAGGCAATAATCTATTTTACCTTTATCATTTTTCTAGGTGGTAGGATCTAAGGTTGTAAGATACAATAGGTCGACGTGTTGTTTTCATATTTCAGTGGCAAAATTAAACATTTTATACAGCCGAATTTAATATAAATAAAATGAGAACATCATTAATATAGTCGAAATCAATGAAATACGCGTTGTTAAGGATAACTCAAAAACTACTGGTCAGATCTTGATCAAATTTATATGGGATCACATAAGAAGCACCAGCTTTCAAATAAAAAAAAATATCAAAATCAGTTCACGTAGAAAAAGTTCTGAGGTAACACATATTAAAAATACACTCTAATTGAGAACTTCTTCCTTTTTTTGAAGTCGGTTGAATAAAATAAATAGGATCTTTTCTCGTTCAAAGGCTAAGTATAGTCATTCAGTGAGCAAACGTAGCCAGCTCTCTTAGCACTATACTGCGGGGAGTAGGAATGTGTAATAATTAAGTTGTTAGTTTTGTTTTCTTTTGTAATTATAGTAAAAAGTCCACTGCTGATGCTAGGCCTTCTCCATAGATTGCCACAAAGCACGGAGCTGAGCTACCCACACCCATCACCTACCTGCATATTTCATCAGATCGTCACTCAATCTAGTGGGAGGTCGCCTAACAATGGACTTGCTATCGCTCGGGAACCTTTCTTCCCCATCGGTTGTCGGTTCTTCGAGCTATCCACCGGCCCATCGCCACTTCACCTTACTGATCAGCTGCACTATGTCAGTTACTCTTGTTCTTCTTCGGTTATCATCGTTACGGAATTTATCTCGCAGAGAAATTCCGAGCATAGCTCTTTCCATTGCATGGTGAGTGACTGAGCTTCTTCATACAGCAAGCAGTGAAGGACCACGTTTCAGTTCCGTGAGTCATCACCGGTAACACGCACTGGTTATCATACAATAATATTTGCCGCAGTTTCACAGACCCACCCCAGCGGCGATGTATGTGTAGCTAAATTAGAGCACGTTACTTAGACGTTTTGTATATTCATACGAAATATGTGTTTACAAGTTTACAACGCATTAACAATATTACGCCTTATAATTTTCGAGCGTTATTTAATTACGGGTCGCGATCACTGTATAGCGCCCCGATCCGTATAAAAGGAATAACATTAGTCCCAAAGATTGTAGTCAATTTTCGTCCTCCGAAAGGACTAGTTGCAAATACCGGGATTTAGGCGCTTCTACTTTTTTATTCATGGTTGTTATAATTTAGTGCAATAGTCAACGCTATTTGGATACCTTATAAGGCAAGTAACATTTTGTTATTTCAGCATAACATACATAATAGATTTTACATAATTTGTTTAATTTTTTTTTACGAAACAAAGTTTTAGAAAAAAGAGGTCTTACGTTTGGGGCATAGCATAGTTTCCCACCATTTATCGAAGACCATGAGGTTTTTTATAGTTACTGTCTTCTGACTGGCGTCAGACTTTACATTTACTTTATTTTTTTTTTATATCCGCCCTGCAAGCTTTCTACGGTGTTTGTGTTTAAAATCGTGACGCTTAGAACTGCAACTTATTTCGTTGGTTCCGAAAGGGATCGTTATTTTTTATAGAATATAAAATAATTGTGAGAAACGAATATAATATACTACACAGACCAACTGATGATAACTGGTTCTTGTGGTCCATATGCACCTACATCTATCCTCGACTAAGAATCAAAACGTAGAGGCGTTGTCACCACCTGAGGGCTAAAATTGAATGCCTCGTTACGGTTCTAGTTATTTACCATACGAAGCACAACAGAATTAAGCAGATATTTGACGCTGTAATCCTGTGAGACCGTAGTTCTTCCAGGGTCGAGCCGACCTATTCGTTCTATAACCATAATGTAGTTGCAGCGTAGCTCTATCGTGCTTAAATAGTTAAAACAAAAACGTTTTCCATTTTGTGTTATTCACGTATTATGAAATATGACGGGAGGACCCAGCCTAAGTTTTTATTTGTTTTTGTAGGCTGTTGAATTGATTGCATCAAATATTTTTATGATAATTTTAAAATTATTTAAAATATTCATTATTAGCTACGAGACTTTATTTATTTTAAATATAGTTCAAATATAAGTGTCTTTTTTAATGTTACAATAAAGTAGGTCAGCTTTTATAGTAACATAGATATTTAAGGTTTCTTTATTAAAATGCTAAACTAGAACTATTTATATTAACTAATAACATTCTAAAACTATATTAAGACTTCTAGAATTAATCAATATTTTATTGAAGACATGGTCAAGAAATTGGAAAAATTACAGAAAGTATATCTGGGATTAGCACGATCCGCTTTTTATCGAATGACTTTAAAAACACTTACGTACTTTGAAATCACATAGTATGAAGGAATCATATAATTTTAAATTACCTAAATCTTAAATGGAACTAAATACGTCATAATTAATTTTTGCTATCTTTTCATCTTTTATTATAAATTACTATAAGTGTTAGTAATTTCATAATTTGTACAAGAAACGAACACACATTCTACCTCGTCTATACTTTAATACATAAATGCCCGACGGAGATCGAACTTTTTCGAGTATCCAGTCCACTTGGTGGTAAGTGAATGTTGGGGCCCCAAGACTATGCATCGATAAATAATTAAAATACAATATTGTCACCACTGAGGACTAAAGTGGAAGATCGCGTTACCAGTTTTAAGTTTAACTTTCTTCACTCACCACAATTAAAATAAACAGCAGAAAATTTGCTGCAATCATATGTTGGTATTCTGTGGGAGCTACCAAACTTGTACTGCAGCCATAATGCAGCGTGGCTCCACTACGTAAATTGTAAGATATAGACCTTGCAAACTGCTCTAAGACTCATTTATGAACGACTCTCATATGGACACTTGAACAAAACTTCAAAATCAAAAAGTTACAGATGCTCTGAGTTCTAAGGCTGCTTCAGCTGCCAAATCCTGGCTTTTAGCGCAACACATTCCCAATGTGGTAGAGGTCCACGTCCACGGCTGAACATGACCCCCCCCCCCCTAAAGGAATAGCACAAGCCAAATTTATGACTATCTGCATTCACCAGCTATTTAAAAGCTATAACCAAGTAAGTAACCAAGGACCCCGGGGCAAATAATTTAAAGATCCAAAACTATTTTGTCATTAGTGCCACATCGTCAACTGCAGGGCATAGTAAAACAAAGCAAATAAATGTGTTTTTTTTTTGGTTTTCACACTTTCACCTAAAACCTACTGGATGGATTTGGACGAATTTGAATGGATTTCGCATACGAGTAGAGCTAGACCTACGTAGGACATAGGATACTTTCATCCTGATGAAAGGATCTCGAAAATCTTTTTTCAGTGAAGGTTTTGCCTCGAATAAATTTTTAACTCATGTCATGCAGTTTTCAAAACCCTCCGTCAATTTCCTATACGATCATTATTTCCAGATTACTGATTATCAAAGTAAAAGAAAGAAAGAAATAAATAAAAAAGTCTGTTTGGTACATACATTATAACAAAAAGAATAAATTAAGTAAAACACATTTTTTTATATCTTAACAAAAATATTTAAAAAAAGGGCTAATTTAACGTGCACCAAAATGGTCTCCACTCAGCTTTAAGTTACGAATTAAAGATATAATAAATACATCAATTTCATCAAAACGCTGATTTTCAGTGCGAGCCGGGCTTTGAGTATTAAATACTTAAAGAAGCCAGGAGCGCGAGGCAGATGAAAAATAACAACAAAAAATGTCAAAATTCCACGTATCAGTGCAACATTGATAGTGTAGAGAGAATAAAATAAATTGTGTACGAGGAATTTCGGGAATCAAGGAAGTGGCACAACGTTACTATTTAAAAATGTATTTATTGCTTTTCGAAGTATTCTTCGCGAAATTTGACACATTTTTCCATACGATGGAACCAATCATTGAAGCAACCATTC
>DWHP01002543.1:0-14343 GCA_018247895.1 Parnassius honrathi
GCTGTAAAGCTCTCGAAACGTCGGGTATTTAAAAAGTTAAATACACGCGATAAAATCCGTAAAAACTAGTATTATTTCAAGAAAAAAAAAATTCAATCAAAAACTAGTGTTAGGTTTCATGAACATAGTAAAATTTCTTCATTAAACAACCTTAAACTATAAACGTGACGAACATGTTTAAGGTCACTGAATAGCGGGGTTACGGCCTATTAAAGTCTACTGCTAAACATATGTCTCCCTTATAGATTTCCTCATAATGGAATATTTAGCATAGTGGAAACACTTTGCCAGCGGGTTGGCAGCCGCAGCTATTTAGGAATTCATGTTTTTTAAAATTAGGAAGACGCTGCTGCCCGCCTCCTGAATTAACGACACCTACGGGATATGGGGTTTAGATATCCGTACACCGTCACTACCCGGGTAAAAATGACTTTGGCAATGATCATAGAATATTATAATACACTTGTGTCTTGTTGAATGACCGTCAACCTTATTTTGTATGAGGACCAGCGTCGCCGGGAACACACATGCAAGCAATTACGTCGTATTACCACTATTACAAACCCGATTCGATGCGACTGACAAACTGAGTAAATTTACACATTTTAGACTTTTGATTAATGTTCATGATCATCATTAAAAATCGTTTAAATTTTAATACATATTTATTTGTAAATAGTGGGAAATTTGGCATTTTCTGAATAATTTGCATGCGGAATTTGTAAACGATTGTAACGTTAAAATACCTCTCGTGTTGACATTTATACGTGAGAATTGACGCGTCATTTTAGTGACTACACGGGCTCCGCCCACTCCCTCATTCTATTACGTATGTAAAATAGTATTATATGGCAATGACATATTATCCGAAAGATAAACCACGTGACAGTCACGTGACTTAGCGATTATTACAATCACGGTTTTTACTTATGTTCAGCAATGGTCTTGTGAAGGACTGTAGTGATGATAAAGATGATGATGATGATATCGTAAGCGATCGTAGAATATCGCTTTGATACCGCACACCTGTTTTATATACGGGTTGATTTTGCAATGATCGGCCAAATTTGCAGAGAAGTTTCAGAATAAGTAATATAGACAAATAGTGAAGAAAAATTAATTTAAAAAATGTCTACAATCCGCCTTTTTCAACTTTTAGATTCAAAATGCGTGGTTATGGAATTATTTTAACTGATTTTACTGTGCACACAACATATTCGTAAGGGTCGATCGGTAGGCAGAAAGAATCATGCCCACTTTCCATACATTGATTGACCTGTCACTTGATTTCTTTAACAGGTCGCGTCTCCATGCAACTACTATTGTATAAAAACTATTATTATTTATAATAACATAATAACTTATCATCATTTCATTTAGAGGCCGGGGAAAAATGCAGGTTATAACAGCTGTCAGATAAGGTCTGTACACTTATTTTTCTTTACACACCATAGTATAAAATCATTAAAAAGCGTATCTAATCATAAATTAATAAGTTATAAAAAAACAAATTGGTTATTTTGAACATTCATAAACCACATCATGACGAGTGAACAAGTTTTTCGTAGTCCGACACGGAACATGTAAAACACGTTTTTAATATATTTTGGCATGGCTTCTAGTTCTTTGAGCCATTGTAAAACACGTTCCGTCTCCAAAAATTTATTGAGAATGATAAACAAAGTAACATTACTTTTTTCCTGGCTTTATTTGAAAATTCAATTATGCGATCCGAAATCAGAAATAAATATGCAATTTTATAAGATAGTTTACATCACTAGACACGTTAGAAATTTTTCAGGTCAAGATTAGACATGATTCTTTGGGATAATTCAAAATAAAGGTAGAAAGCCTTATTTACTTGTATTTTCAAAAACTATAGTAACGGTTTATCATTATTTATATATTTGAACTAAAGTTTAAAATTTTGCTACTCTTTGAAAAATAACACTGTATACCATAATATTCAGTTCATTTAAAGAAAAAAAAAATAGAAACGCACACAATTCAGTCGAAGGCAACAATGCTCATTAGTTTCTGAACGATGCGTGATATGGCAACTTGTGTTGTGTTTTGTATTATGAAAAATAAATACGGAAAACATTTTCAATACATTCATCATTATCTCGCACAAACAAAGCCATCGGCTATAAATTGATGGGAGTAAAAAAAAAGAAATAAAACAGGATATTGGCATCATTATTTTTTTAAATTAGTTGTGTATTATTTTAACCTTATTTACCGTATAGGAGTAAAATGTGGATATACAGCCAAAAGCATTATCCGTAAGTTAACCTTACCGCGGAGATAAAATGTTGAAAACGATTACGGAATAACAAGGTAATAATAATAAAAGATAGCAGTATTATAATCATTTTCTTGAGGAAACGTCATTCCTACACTAGGATATTTTCCTGTATCGTTGAGGCAGTTTATAAACGTAAATTGCACAGGGACATACATCCAGGAACAATTGTTTGTAGGCCATACAAATAGTTGTTCGGTGCGGGATTCTAACCCGCGGTCGTTAGCGCCGCAACTCAATCTAAGACACTGCGCCACGGAGACGTCGTATAATCATTTAGTTTACACTAGACTGTAATAAATAAACACGCATAGTTAGACGGATCTACATATATAATAGTATATAGAATAGAACAATTTGTATTCAATACACATTACAAGAATAGTACATCTATCTAATAATATATCCAAAATAATAATCTTAAACTATCTTATAAAATTGTAAACTCTCGACAGCTTAGGTTTAAACCTTAAGGGTTTTTTAAAGCAGTAGTGATACAAATATTTGTAATGCTTGTTCATGTGATAAATAAATGAAAAAAAACTTATTGAAATCTATTTAGGCTTTCCCGCTGCTTCGGAAAAAACCTCTCTCCTCGGAAGAACCAGCATGAAAACCAGCGGGACGTCATATATTAATATATAAATTTACAGCCTTTATACGTCCTACTACTGGGTACAGGCCTCCGCTTATTTCTGAGAGGGTTTAAGAGCAAGGAAGTGTCCGCCGCGCTGCCCCAATGCGTATCGGCGAACTTTACATATCTTCGAAAATATTTTTTTCTTATTTCTCAGACATGCAGGTTTCCTCACGATGTTTTCGTTCGCCGCCGAGCACGGGGTAAATCCGCATTTAAAATTACAATTAATAATTTCAATGGTGCGGCCAGGGACCGAACCCGAGTTACTCGCGTACTGTAAAATTTACAAAGAACAATAGCCATCTGAGCCATCACGGCTCTCACGGTCTAATATATACATGTATAAACAAAAATAATATATTTAATTGCTTTCTTGAAAACGACTCCAATGTAACGGTTAGGGTAAAATTTAATATTTAGATTACGAAAAAGTAATACTATGTTAAATGGTGGCGAAATAAGATGTTCACTCCATTTCGTTCCGTGAGTTAAAAAAAAGTTGGTTGAAATGACACGGAATGTTAGCTAATTGTATCTCTAACGTTATAGAAAATCCTACGACATGCAGCAGTAATAATGTCCTAGTACCAGAATTAAACTTTCATAATGTTGGTTAAATAACGGGTGTTTTGCAAAAATTTAAACCAAAGTAGCAAAATTTTTCCTATAAAATTCATTATTTGGCGTGTGCTGAGAAAACTATTGATGATACATAAAAATTATGCACTACAGGATTAAACTACTCATTATCTCTTACGAAAAAGTCCGCGTGGGAATATATCTAATTATCATAATTTTATTTATAGTAGCTTTTGTGTTCTAAAATATAATTAGATCGCCGGTTGAAACCAAAGATTACGTTCGTACCGTAGTATTAATTCTTATTCAAGTAAATAATTTTATCATAAAGCCCAAATTTTGCAAGATATTATGTGGAAATAAATTTATTATTTTTTGTTCTTTGTAGTCGGCTTTTACAATTTATCAATATTTATCATCGATTAAGAATCAAAATGCGGATGCGTTGTCATCCCTGAGGACTAAGATGGAATGCCTCGTTTCTAGTAAAAAGAGTCTGCGGTTCTCTATACTCACCATTCGATTACGCTGGTATTCTGTGAGAGCGTGGTCCTTACCTCGGTCAAATCGAACGATTCGTACCACAACCGTAATAGCATGTACAGCTGTAGCATGGCTCTACCGCGTATTAAAACATTATAAGCTAATTAATAAAAAAAACTATAATAATTAAAATCAGTTCTCAAGTGACCAAAATAATATGCAATACAAATGAAAAGAACGCACAGTCGAATTTAGAACTGCCTTCTTTTTTGCAGTCCGCTAAAAATGTACACAGTAACCATTTCATTACAGTGCAATTATTATAGCAGCCACTGTTAAACAATTGAAGCGCACGTTCGCTTTAATTGTTAGCTTATAGATAGTTAATGCGAATACATTTGATAGCGCATGAAGCCGAGTTTATAGTAACTATCGCAATGCGATCGACACAGGGTTGAATAAAATTATTTGAAACAGACACCAGACGCTCCTTAGACACCTATAAATGTAAGGCTATAGGTGTATTCTTCTCTGTTAAGAATCAAAATACACACGCAAACAGCAGTATTACTCTGCTATTTTAAAATGATATTCCATGCGTACGAAATCCGTACCTGATCGAGAACTCTTTTTTTTAATGTAAAAGGAGGCAAACGAGGATGCGGTTCACCTGAGGGTAAGTGACTACCGCCGAAGTCCTATTAGCCACCCTATTAGCCCATAATACTGGTGCATTAAGAGCCGCGGTAGCTCAGATGGTTAATACTCGCTGTAAATATAACAGAACGCGAGTAACCCGGGTTCGATCCCCGCCGGCACCAATGAAATTGTTAATTGCAATTTTAAGTGCTGATTTACCACGTGCTCGGCGGTAAAGGAAAACACCGTGAGGAAACCTGCATGTCTGAGAAATAAAAAAAAAATATTTCGAAGACATGTGAACTTCGCCAACACGCATTGGGGCAGCGCGGCGGACACTTCCTTGCAGTGGGACGTATATAGTAACTTTACTTTACTTTTACGGGTGCATCCTGGCTCTACCACTTAGGAAACATAAAATATCATGATTATTTACAAAATAAGGTTCAAACGAGCACACAGTCCACCTGATGGTAAGTAGATGCTGTGATTAAGAAACAAAATGCAGATATGTTGTGAAACCTGAGGACTAAGATAGATGTGTTGTGAAACCTGGGGACTAAGTTAGAATGCCTCGTTACCAGTAAAAAAAAAAAAACTGGTATTCTGTGAGAGTGTGATCCCACCTCATCATAGCCAACCCATTCATTATACAATTTTAATATGCTGTAGCACCGTTATACCATGTAATTAAGATGATTACGGGTTTCCAACGAATATAACAAATGTACATAATCAAACCTGGACATCTGGAAACAACTACACAAAAGAAGGCTACAATCGCGTTATCACTTCTAAGGGCTTCGATGTTCATTACAGTGAACTAATATATGCGTATTTAAGTAAATTAGCTTTTTATTAATATGTTATATTACCATATTTATACATAGATACATACATCGTATTCATTATTTAACAGTAGCCACGCGGCAGCGTTTGCTGTTGCACGTATGGGCCGGCTCGAACCGGAGTAGTACCACGACCTCACAGAAGACCAGCGTGAAGTAGAAGCTCTCCTACTGCATTTCGTTTGGTGAGTGCGGGTAGCCAGAGGTCTAATCCCCCCTCCCCTTAACAAGGTAACGGAGTTAAATAAAAACTACACCAGGAGGGTACCCGCACCCCCGGTGCCGGAGAATCCCTCGCTGAGCATCCACGCCCAAGCTAACTTACTCTTCCGGAGCGTGGGTGCTTAGGCTGTCCCGGGGCGAATTGCCTTACGACCTGTACTATAGTGGCTAAAAATAAAAAAAAGGATGATACCCACCTAGACAGACACCCAAACAGTAAAGGACTTGTGCAATCTAGGAAATTTTATCAAAAAAAAAATTGCTTCTACTATTTGTACATGTTCCACAGATTACGTTTAAGTGGTAGAACTACGCTGTAGCTATATATAGTTGTAGCACGAACGGGTCGACTCGACCGGGCAGGACCACACTCTCAATCGGAATACCAGTGGTGAGTGTAAAGAACCGGAGACCTTTCTTACTGGAATCGAAACATTCCATCTTAGTCCTCATGAGTGACAACGCATTCACATTTTGATTCTTAATAGAGGATAAATGTGAATGTCCATTGGTCACAGCATTCATATATCATTAGGCGGACCGTGTGCTCGTTTGTCACCATTATTCTATAAAAAAGATTGGTTTTTATTGTAATACCTGGTCGACAGAGTTTAGTCTCTCTCTCTCTCTCTCTCTCTCTCTCTATCTCTCCCTTTTTGTCCAAATTATGAAGGCTTCGTACGAATGTAGTTCATTAATGTCATCTTTGTAAGGATGAAAATAAATATGTATTCAGTTTTTCAACAGCCTTTTTGTACAGCCCTATCACGTATAGTAAAACGCGTAATACTATTATATTATTGTACATAATAGGCCGATGCGATTGTGCGGATAACAATCAGCTTAATATCGCCGATGCGGTGATTTTTAATGCCGCTAAGCTTTAATATCGCCCTCTGATTAGTTTCGCTGAGTATTCCAATGTAATTTGCGGACGCCATTACACTGAGGGGCATAGTTATGATATAAGAAAATACGACTCTTCTTCTTTTTTACTCTCTCTCTCTCTTTCTCTCCTTATCTCTTTATCTCTCTTACCACATAATTAATCCTTATCATTAGAGAATATGAGTTAAAGTAGCTTAGAAAACTAACCGATGGAAGCTAGGGTTCCAAACTAGGGCAAAGATATGGTTTTGTTGTTTTTAGTAGTTTTATAACAATACACCAATCTTGATCTGTCTCCACTCTTCAGTTTCATATTAAGTGCCGTCGAGGACATGTTTAATTAACAAAGCATACAGAAGGCATACTACTGCTAGATAGATTGTATGACATATCAGCAATTGCATACCTTCAGTGGCTTTGAAAAAAGCCGTTTCTCGACCGAAGGGAAAAGATATTTACATACAATACTATACATGAACAAAGTACAAACGAACTATGTACAAAATATAAAAAATAAATGATTTATATTGCGCGTAAAATGTTGGTGAACGTTTTAATTGCAACCAACAACTGTTTTTCTGGTGCGATAATTAATAAGTCCGAAAGACGCTCTTGACCTTGTGTATTTTCTCAACAATGTTTAAAGATTTTACCTTTTCCGATGCCGATTAGCACCTTAACACACTTCATTTCATCACAAGGAGCACTATTATCCGCAATTTTCACTAAAAATCTTTGAAAAAGCATAAATTTTCAACAGACACTACAAAAACAAACATAAACAAACATATGAAGTGAACTTGCAAAAGTATCGCCTGTGAGTCCGCGCACTTGGAAACAACTTCAGAGCAAAGTCCGGCTTTTCGTTCCATAGTAATTGCTATATAAACATTTCGTAGTTATATTTCATTATACAACATTTTGCTACAGGTTAGAAAGGGAGTGATCGTGTTCTCGAAAACTCGGTAAAAAGCCCACGCGTGCGAGAAAGACGACTAATCGCTCAAATCAACTCCTTGCTTTCGTTTTGATTGTCCATTGCGTGTTCGCTTTGAGACAGAGAGAACACGAATCAGTGTATTTCGAATTGAAAGCAAACTGCCAAGTTTTGACGTTACATATATGCTACAAGGTACCTGTGTAGAATAGAGGAGCGCGCGGGAAATTTGAAATAGTTTAAAACAGTTTAAGAGTTATTTTATTAATTAATATTATTGATTGAGCAGTTTGAAAGAGCAAGCTTGGCTTTTTGGCTTCTATGGAGGCTTCGCCACTGAAATTAACGCTTCTCCTCCAGCATTTGAGCCTACATACAGTCAGTTGCAACTTAACCGTTGATTTTCAAGTGCAGGGTAGGAAAACGTGAGGTAACTCGTATGTCTAAGTAATTAAAAAAATATCTATATTTCTATAAAAGTTTTAAAGGCAGTGAACACACATTTGAAAAGCTCAGATACATAAAAAGACATAGAATTACTACATCGAGAAATCGATTTCTATTAATTGGTAAGAGGCCGAAATATTAAACGAAAAAAATTTTAAAACGTTCTAATTTTAAATTAAATCATTCTAAATTCTAATTTCAGGTAGAATTCATATATCGTTGACAATTTACAAAAACATATGAGTAAATATAAATTGATTCCTCTTGAGGTGAGACCGTACACGGCACCTTTTGTTTCCAACCCAATATCTATTTTATATTACTATATTTCCTTGTACTATATTTTTCCTTTCTCAACCGTCACTTGCAAAACGGAGGTCTTTTTTGTAAAAGGCGTCTTGCTTTGTGAAGAACTTTGTGGGTGAGTTAGTAAGTAGATGAAGTGATCCTTAAAAAAGTTGCCGAGTTCACTTACTCGCCATGAAAATTAATAGTATCTTCTTACAAAGTGTTCCATTATCAGCGTGGAAAACATTCAATGTTTACTAGAACGTAAAAAATTTTTGAATAGAAGGTGAGTTTGCTGTTTCTACAACCAGTATGTTTTATAACAGCAGGAGCGAAGTAATTTTACTCGTGTCATGATAGGGCACTTATAAACCAGAGCGTAATCAGAAGGCTTTGCGTTACGAATAGAATTTAAAGTACGCGATACTCTTTCTCTTATTGTTATTGTGAAAGTCAATAAATGGCTGGATGTCAATGGATACCGAGAACGACTATTATTCTGAAAAATCGTAACAAAATATTGGTGCAAAATATACACATTGGCCTCAAAGAAAATTCTATTTTGAGGAATTCAATACCACGGTCATCTATCGCCCGTAAAGTCGCTACAAATTCTACGATTTAAGAACAGACCTTTAGCCTACCGTCACTTATTATAGGTTACGAATTACGAATGATGATCACTATAGCAGGTAACTCTTTCAAATAGATATTTTTAAATTGAGTACCTAGTACTTGGTACCGTCCTGGTAAAGTCTCACTACAGCCGTATTATGGCTGCAGCATGAACAGGATGTCTCGTGATCGTCTCGTAAAAATACAAAACTCAAAATAATAAAAAACTAAAATTGCACGTGGTAACTATGGAAAAATGTCCCTCCAATGACGCAAGCTATGGGGGAGGTTTATGTTCAGCAGTGAACTTAAATAATGGAATCATATATGAAGTTGTCTATGGATAGTACCCATTGCGATCAAATTTCTGACAAACTTCTAAGTTTCTGACGGAGACACTTATTTCCTACACATATGTCATTCTAATTTAGTGTCACGTAGTTTCGTGTTATACATACTTATATTTGTATCAGTTATAATCACTAATGCGAGAAATATTCCAATGTAATGATATACGAGTGGAGACGCGGCGCGTCACGGCTCCTATTCTTATTTACTTTCTTGCCAGAGCAGAGGCGTAGGTATATCGTTATCATACTAATGTGAACACATCCTAAGCGTTGAATAAAACCTGAGCGTTTAATAAAAGCGCATGAACCTAACAGCCCTATCGCGCACAAATTACATTTCTACATACTGTTGACACACATTCTCGAATCGATATCAAATGGTGGTGAATGTAAAATACAAAGTTACAAGAATGACGCCCAAGTATCGAAGAAATTCATATTTTATAGCGGGTCTTTATGCGCTCCGTCGCCGCCTTTCTTTTCCCTGAGCGGTTTATTTAACCGTTCAAACTTTGAAATGTTATTGAGCACTTAAAGTTTATATGACGGTTAAATCGTTCGCGATATATTTTACGACGCATACATGTTTAGAGATGGAACTAACTCCTTGAGATTTTTAAGCCTAGCAAACTAACTACGATAATGTTCCTTTGATCGACTTCACCCACGGCAATAACGACTTTTATAGAAGAGCGGCAAAATATATCAGTTTACAAAGCATAGATTTAATAACTTTAAATGAGTAATGTTTATTTTTTCAATACGATAAATTTACTCAAGATTTTTATTACATCCTTTTAATTTGTAGCACATTACATTCTCAAATTGAACGAAGAATTGGGTTATAGTAGAGCGAAAAAATATTCTAATTTCGAATGAGTATAGATTTACAAATTCTAAATTAGGTAGTAAATTATTCTATATAATAATATTTACTCATTATTTTATTACATCATCATAATTTGGAGGATTGTAAATTCGCACATCATATTCTAAAATTGAACGACGAATTAGAAAAAGGTTGTTAAGCGTCAAATCCAAAATAATAATATAAACCGTAAACAACACCTTTACAGATGATCCCTCCTACTCCAAATACCCCGAGGCTCGGAGGGCATTTCGGCCTAATGATTTTCCTGCGCCACCGGATGCAACTGAGCAGTCCACACGTCACTTTGATTCGGGACGATACCTTCCGGGGGAACAATTACGTCCATCAGTGAGTCTGTACTCGGTACGGTTTTGAAATGTTTCATATAGGCTTAGCTCTGCGAATCCGTTGTATTTTGATCTCACCGTGCCGACTTGCAAAAGATTTTTTTTTATTTTTATTTAAATTAAGCTACGTATCAATAAAAATAAAATGTTGTTACGTAACGTATTTGAATACTTTAAAAGCAAACACTGCAACTAGCACTTCCAGTGATACTTGTAGGGAAGAAAGGGCCCTGCTCCTGCGCAATTTTATAATGATAAAATACTCATACATAATACATTAATTTTGCCGTTAAATTTTTTAAACTTAAAGCCAATACACCCTCCATTGCTGGACGTAAACATTTTCAGATTTCTGAAAGAGCAGTGAGTTCATACGCCGCTCCAGTGCGTGTTGGCGGACTTCAAATTATGTCATTGAAGTACTATTTTATTTCTTAGCCACGCAGTGAATACTCAATATTTTACGTCATCCTTCGACACCAAGCATATACTTAGTAATTTCATTGGTGTCGACGGGGGTCGAAGTTTGGTTATTCGCGCGCTATAAATATAAGGCAAACTATAAAGGCTTATATAAAAATAATTTATTAAATGTATAATATTCCGACTTTTCGGACACAATGCCGTATCTAATTAAATAGTTGACTCCGGTTCAAAGCCATTTTCTTATTAACTGAAAGCATCCCTTTTCTACCAAGGGCTTCGTCTGAGTAGGTACCACACTCTTCTCTCTCTTCTGCCGCCATTAGTGGCACTTGCACAGATATGTTCCGATCTGAAGAGTATAGAGAGCCATTACAATTACAGACTACAGGGCATTCCATCGAAATCCTCCGAGGTGATAATGCACATAAAGCCTTCTTTGTTAAATGACTGTAAATTCGTGTCATTTCAGTTTTATATAAAAAATATAAAACTTATTACCTTAAATGTATTATTCATAGCATTACATATTTATATACTCGTATATAGAGAAATAAAATTTGTACCCCTAACAAGATTCTACCTTCGGGCTAAACTCACCTCTGTAACAAAAGAACATTCTCCAAATTTTGATATCAAACAGATTGCAGGAAACGATGAAAATTAACACTACGCGTAACTATAGTAATAAACAACTTTAAAACTGTTTTGCTGCTACCTTTATTGTTCACCAACTGCAGTGGTGCTCAAAAGGAATTATATTGTTGACTGGTATGTCTGTTTCTTTCGACCATTAAATTTTAGTCAGGGATTGTCTTATGTTATATCAATCGATTTTTCCTAATAGCGCGGGTAACAAATTACATTAAGTCAGTATGAAACAAATATATATAAAAGCTGTCAAAAGCTTACAAATCAAAAAAAGGAATAAATCTGTTGTGTACCAATGCTATCATATAAAGGTTACTCGTACACATCTTAAAGGTGACAGGATTCGTCTTTTGCCTAGGAAACCGTATGAAACTGGGTAGGTTACACCCCCTTTTTTAATAGTGTATCATGAGAGAATCCACTACCCGTGGGAGTTATAAAAGGCGATAGAGGGAACCTGTGAAAATGGGAAATGGTCAGTAACGTCCCTAGGTTTACGCTACAGATTTAACCACATATAAAGCTGCGGTACAAACCAGCCTGTAACGCGTGGAAACTATAACAAATAACCCCCAAAGAAACTCCTAAGTGGCAGTCATTAGGGGGAGGCCTATATGCTCAGCAGTAGACTGTTTTGACCAGTATAAGAATGACAAACGAGCACATAATCCACCAGATCGTAAGTAGATGCTGTGACTATGAATCAAAGTGTAGATTTCATTACATATGACTAAGATGGAATGCCTCGTTTTCAGTAAAAGAGGTCACAGGTTCTCTACGCTCACCATACAAAACACAGTAACATTAAGCTGCTATTTTAAGCGGGTATTCTGTGAGCGCGTAGTCATACCCCGGTCGAGCCGACCAATTCGTAATACAACCGTACTAATAATGAATGAATGATGATGTCACAAAGTCTTTTTGATGTTGGAACCCATTATACATATTTCAAAATATTAATATGTCGCCTTATAAATCACTATGTCCAGACTTTCTTATTTTTATATTACTTTGGAGGCCACTGGGTTGTGTTTTACACACGGTACGTATTTAAAAAAAACAACTCTTCAATTTATTTAAATATATAATCTAATCTTCTGTAGATTTATTGTATCATGATATAGAATTCTTAATCTTCTCCATCACCAGCCTTTTCCAGTTGTAGGAAGGATTTGCTAAACGTTAATCTATCTACCAGGCGGAAAGAAAGGAAATTACTATATGTCATCTATAATATATTACTATATATTTTCCTACATCTAGCGTAAACGAGAATGAAGTTGGCAAACTAAAACTAATGAATTATGTATATTTTAGGCATAGCTTTGCACCTTTGACAATGTGTTGATAAAAAATAAGCCTAAAAGAGAACACAACCAATTTAGTTAGAGAAAACAAACTAGCTACCGTACGTCCTTTATGAAAAAAGCTGACCAACTTTAAAGGCAAGCACAATTTGCAAGATTTCAAAGAGTCGCATAACACAACGTCTAAAATAAGATTAGGGTTTGTTACACACGGACACAGAACGACACGGAAGTGGCGTTATACCGTAGTACGTCGCCACTTCGTTCCGCTGAAGAAAGTAGCATTTCAGGTAACATCAAAGTTACAAAGATAATTACGGACGACGTTGTAGTATTTTTCAACTTTTTTGAATCTCTGCAAACCTACAAAAATCAAATTATTGCGCAAATATAAAATCACTTAAAAACGATCACTTAGAACAAACGGCCAAAAAGTAGAAGAAATCATAAAGATGACACTAAGTCACTGTTTAAACATATACGTTGCGGAAAATCCAAAATAAAACCGTATAAAACTTAAATGAAACAAAAAGTTTTATCAGTTTTTATGTCACGCTGAAAACACATTTTATAATTTCTTTTTATTTTATCTCATTATAAAATAAGCAAAATCTAACAGCAAATTAAATAAATTACCACTAAGTTACCTCAATCTCTAATTCTAATGTTGATGCTTTGTTTAAAGGCGAAACGCGTGTCGTTTTGATCGACGGTGTTGTCTTTCCTAGTGTAGTGGTATTTGGAGTAATGGTATGGGGATTAGCGATGACTGTGATAGTGCACGCAATTGAAGGTGGGAGGGGCTTTTCAAAATATGTAATACATAAAATTTTAATTTAAAGAATAATGGATATCCGAGCAAAACTGTATTAAAATCGAACAGTTCAAACGCTCCTAGCCGCCCCGGCAAGACTCGCCAAGATACTCGTATCTTCGATCAAGGTACACTATTGTTTTATTTCCAAGATTTTCTAACTTTAGTATCCAATGCGGTCGTCTATTACGGGAGTGAGTTTTTGCGATTTTATACCTATACACCGTACTACAAAAGGGCTATAACGAATTCATGAAATCGAAAATTCAAGAATTACATTCTGTCATGGCGTGTACTACCAGCTTGAGTACACTATGTAGCGTTGGGGATTCAAATTGAATTTGGGTCCGACATGCGCTGCCTGATGAACGACACTGTTTTTCGTTTGACTATAGAACAGCGAAAATAAGCTCGCCTTTTATTGAGATTTTTTTATGCGACAAAATGTGAGTTCTGATTTTTCAAAGCGCCGTCAGTTTTTCGTTCACACGGGGGAAATTGTTATGGCTTTCGGGCATCATCAGGACAAGCACAAAGGCGGATAATGTACAGAGAGTAAAAACGAGTTCAGGTGTATTACAAAATCTAATGGTTTAAAACTCTAATAGTTTATACGTGGTAGAGCCATGCTGCAGCTATATTAGTAGTATAGTTGTAGCACGAATGGGTCGGCTCGACCGGGGAAGGAC
>DWHP01002544.1:0-14343 GCA_018247895.1 Parnassius honrathi
CAACGGTTGTCGGTTCTTCGAGCTATATGGCCAGCCCATTGCCACTTCAGCTTACTAATCCGTTGGGCTATGTCGGTAATAATAAATATGTCTATGTTAAATGAAATTTTTTGTGATGATTGGCTTATTATTTAAAACATAAGTGCCACCACTTTTTGTTTTTGGTACTTAGACCCTTTTCATTTTTGGTGTTCGTGGTAACCATATCGAATTACAGCTCTTTAGAATACCAATAGTCTCTGCACTAAGCCACGGACAAACGGACAGACTTGACGAATCTCTAAGCGTTCCTTGTTGTGTTTCTACGGAACCCTAAAAAAACTTGCTACGCTGACAAACTAAACAGATGATTTTAATTGTTCAAGTGCATTTTGCTAATGCTTGTTTTTTTGTTTCCTTTATTTACAGAAATCTGTCGCCTTTGAGGGACATTTAGCAGTATGTTGGTTGGTGCTATCGCTGGCGTGCTCGGTATGTGACCTGTGTCATATCCTCATTATTAAACAGTAACTGCGTTTACTGTGTTTGTGTTTGTATTAAATCTTGGGATATCTTGCGCTTTAAGCGTCGCGCTTTCTTGTGGTTTGTCATGAGTGGCCGGGCCAAAGTATTTAGATGACGTTCGATGCGCTCTTTATAAGTTCTAGTATGGCGTAGGATTTCCTGTTTCGCAGTAGGCAGGCGTAGATCATGATGTAGTAATTCGTTGGGCACCTACCAGGGGGCATTGGTTATCATATGGAGTGCTTTATATTGAAACCGTTGTAAGATTTCGGTGTTTGAATGGGATGCAGTACCCCACAGTTGGATTCCATACGTTCAGATAGGTTTCATTATTGCCTTATACAGAAGTATTTTGTTTTCTAGAGACAATTGAGACTTTCGCCCTACGAGCCAGTAGAGTTTCCGCGTTTGAATACCGAGTTGCTTTCTCTTAGTGAAAATATGTTTTGCCAGTTAAGTCTTCTGTCCAAGTACAATCCAAGGTATATCAACAATGTTGTTAAGTGTGACTGGGGGGCAAGCCCCTTCTTAGGTTGAACGTTACGTTGACTGATTTAGTTTCATTTGCTTTTTTCCGCCACCTTTTAAGCCAGTGGGATATGTTATTTAGCCCTTTTCGAAGTATTTGTGGGGCTATTTTTGGGTCGCTATGAGTAGCCAGTATAGCGGAATCGTCAGCAAAGGTTCCATTGATTAAGGATTCAGATGTCGGCAGGTCCACAGTGAAAAGTAAGTATGGGATCTAGTACGCTGACTTGCGGGACTCCTGCTTTTACAGGGCAGAGATCTGATAGAGCTTCCCCTTGATGTACTATGAAGTGGCGCTGCTGGAGAAATGATTTTAGTATCCCGTAAAGGTGATCTGGTAGTGCATTTTTTAATTTGAATAACAATCCCTCATGCCACACACGGTCAAACGCTTGAGATACGTCCAGTAACGCACTGGTGCAGTAAGATTTACCTTCCAGCGACTCCATGATATATTTTGTTAGCCTGTGCACTTGGTAGATGGTGACATGCTTACTGCGGAATCCAAACTGGTGGTCAGGGATTAGCTCCTTCTCTTTAAGTATAGGCAAGATTCGTTATAGTAGTGGGGATTCGTATATTTTGGATGGGATGGGTAGCAGACTTATGGGCCTGTACGATTTTGTTTCTTCTGGTTGTTTCTCTGACTTTAGCAGCATTACGATTTGTACGACCTTCCACTCCAGGGGAAAAAACTGCAATCTGGTCATGGCATTAAATAGTGACGTAAGGAAAGTTATGCCAGATTCAGGTAGTTCTTGTAATATTTCGCTTTGTAATGAGGTCGTCGTGAGGAGCCTTTTTTGGGTTTGATTTTCTAATTATTCGAGCAACGTCTGTTTTTTAAATTTAAGAGTCATTTCCTGCGTATCTTTTGGGTTATTTAAATTAATTTGTGCTGCATCTTCTGGTGAGCCGTCATATGGGTGAGGGGTAAAGACGTTAGAGAGGTGTTCTGAGAACGTTATGGCTTTCTCCTGGTCTGTCCGCGCCCAGATACCATCTGGTTTTCTTATAGGAGGAGAGACGTTGACAAGCCGTTTTAGTCTTCTGGTGGCTTTCCATAAAGAGTAGTCCGAGGAAGCAGTATCATCCAGGCCGGTGAGGTAATTATGAAAATATATTTAAATTATATAGCATTTAGTAATACTTCATAATTGTAGCAAAATACAAAATGAACCCAAAATTATACTTTGAACTAACAGATTGTAAGTGAACGCCGTAGCCCACAGAAATCTACATTTATCCTCGATTAAGATTTATGCAGATGCTTTGTCACCCTGAGGACTAAGATGGAATGCCTCATATCTAGTAAAAAGGGTCTCCGGTTCTCACACTCACCATACGAAACACAGCAGCATTAAGCTGCTATTTTACGCTGGTATTCTGTGACAGTGTGGTCCTACCCCGATCGAGCCCTTCTTTCTTCACCCATAATATAGCTGCAGCATACAAAGTACCACGTACAAAATAAGTGTATAAACGTATAGTACGGGTGTATATGTACAAATATGCATGAACCTACTGGTACATTATGTAGGTAACCATTATGCATTTATGTGGCTTTACCTGGTCACTAAAACTTTGCTATGATGTGGTTAAATATTATATCTAATAATAAATAGAAAATACAAATATCTACTTCTTCCTTAACAGTCTAAAATCTCAATTGAATTTATGCTTTTCTAAAAACATAATTAATAGAATCATGCGTGAGTTTAGGAAAACCATTATATTAAAGACTAGCTGAACCTGGCAGAATATAAAACTTCTCCATTGAAAAATACACATATTTACCAATTTTCATGGATCGATCAAATAGATTCTGAGTTAGACGATTTCGTATAGAAACATCCTCTTTTATATGTATAGAAGATGTTAAAATTAATTAACTTACTTTCGCGTAAAACAAAATAAATTTTTACGCGGATAATATGTCGAATAGTTTGCATACCTTGGAACACCGGGAATTGTTTTTTATATTTTAATTGGTAAGGGTAACAGCTATCACTCACTACCTGATAGGACTACTTTTCTACCTAAGAGTCAATCTGCTACTTTTCTACCTAAGAGTCAAGCCTTTTCTGCCTCTTACCTATTTCTGACGTCAAATAGAAGAGCTTGTACTGATATGTTCTGGTTAAAAGGGTAAATAGCCAGGATAATTTCAGACCGTGAGTCATTCGGTCTTAGTCCACATCTATAGTAGACGTAATGTAACGTGTAGTGATTCGCCGAGTACTCGGCCACTAGGTACTCGGCCTACATGGGGCCGAGTATTCGCCGAATACTCGGTTTAAAAAAACGCGGTAGTGGGCGGCACGCGGTTATTTCCCTTAGACAGAGTTAGGGATGAAACGATACGAGTGAATACAAGTACTTAATTGATACTTTTCTTTTCACACCAAGTACTTTGGTATCGATACTTTGAAACTGAGTAGTAGGTAGTATCGAAAGAAAGATACTTGTATCGGTACTCGATTAGTCACACACCCACGGACACTGTTAATATGTGTTTACTGATTACTTGTCAAATAACTCATGTTTGAGACATTGTTTTCGAAATGCGAAAATGACTGCTTATAAAAATCGTTTTATAGGAAAATATCTACAAAAATTATTGATCTTAGGAAACACATAAAAAATAATTCAAAACATGCTTCTGAAAAAGAAATAAGCTACTGACGCATCAACCAGTTGCCAAGCTAATGATTCTAAGAATTCCGCTGCAGCAGTTAGATCATTACTCAGGCATACCAAGGACCGCAAGAGATGCAAACCAATATAAATGGTGAGTTTCTAATAAAGGCTATTACCCCATCTTGGTTGAAAAGTAGCGGTTCAATACTTATCAGCACCCGCCAGTTCAGTTTACAGTCAACGGCTTTTTTCTGAGGCGGGCTTAGTATATGAAGCAAAAAGGTGCAAACTAGACCCGAATAAGGCCGAAAAACTAATGGTTTTGCATCCATCATTGCATGAAATTTATAGCTAGCGCTAACTTTTTTCTCATAATGGCATATCTAGAATTTTTTTGAAGTTACTCAAAGGTCAAGTAGTTATATCAATCATAACAAAAATATTTATGATACCTCAAAGGTAAGTGAAGAGAAGACGTGTTTGTTTCACTAAGACAGGACCGGGTGGGATTGCAGTAAAGCACTGGCTTTGGGTTTATAATTAGTAAAACGAAAACGTAATAACGAACAATTGGGGTTCCATTAACGACTTTCAAGCTTATTTGAACCATCGAGCTACGTCAAAGTAATCATTTTCAATTTATAAATCATCAACCGCGAACAATTTCATCACAGTCGGGAGCAACCCGTCCCCGACTGCCAAATCACAATAGCAACCCGATCTAATTGGCTACTAAATATTCAAAACCAATACACGGTACGAAACATACACGGGTAATTCCACAATGGCGGGCTAATTCAATTTGAATCACACACAATATTCTATTAATCGTGACGGACAGGTGTAATCAAGCCACACGCGCTTGTTTCGGCCCGCATTGTACAGCGGCCCTGCGTGTGACGTCACCAGCGCTCTGTATCCGACAATACACGTTACTTGTAACTTATTTTTAGATTAAAAGAAATATCAAAATAAAAAGTTAAATAAATGAACCCTTAAATATTGGTTATACTATTTTTTTTAACAAACGAGCACACAGTCCACCTGGTGGTAAGTGGATAAAAATGCAAATACGTGGTCACCCCTGAAGACTAAGATGGAATGCCTCGTTCTCAGTAAAAAGGGGCTCCAGATCTCTACACTCACCATGCAAAACACAACAGCTGCCTGCTAGTTTACGCTGGTATTCTGTGAGAGCGTGGTCCTTCTCCGATCAAACCGACCCATTCGTGCTACAACCATAACATAGCTGCAGCTTTGCTATTCTCTAGTAAGAGCGACAGTCGAGCATACAATCCACATGGTACTAAGTGGTTGTTGTGGTCCTCAGACCCCAACCTAAAAAAACAGATACGTTGATAGTTGAAGACTCCTATAAGTCAGAATCCTGCGTTTACCGGCAAGTTTTTATCACTCACCGTAAAAAACACAATGCTGTTATTCTACACTGGTTTTTTGTGCGAGTATGGTCCTTCCCCGGTCGAGCCGATTAGTTCGTGCTGCAATCACAATATAGCTGCAGTATGGCTCTACCACGTATATTATTTCAACGTCTAAAAAGTGCATTAATGTCTTATATTTAGCACAATTACTTAATAAAGTAATGTTTTATATTATACAATACTATTCACGACACCATTCTACCTTAACAGCAGCTGTCACAAACACCACTAATGAATAAATGATCCAAACAAACAGATAACAAGAGATGCCAATTAAACAATACACTAATTAATTCCAAACATTGGTGTAGTGGACTTAATTAGAGTGGGTATCATTATTAAACGGGCAGTGCACACAGGTAGCCTACACAATATGGATAAAACAATAGGAAGCTTAACATTAATAACTGCTTAATTGTGAGTTTGTATTGACTTCATATTATGATGCTGGCTGAAGCACAGCCCAAGTATCACGTTAGTGTGTTCATATCATCATTCTGCATTAATACATGCCGGAGAGAATGGGTTTAGTATAAAAACATGAAATGTAAACAAGTGGTAAAATTAAAAAAAATATACAACCGACTCCAATATGACCGAATCTATGTATTCGAAGTCAGCTAAATACGTATTACTAAAGATAACTTAAAAACTACTGGTCATATCTTGATCATACTTGTATGGGGCCAAACGAGAAGTACCAGCTTTCAAATAAAAAAAATCATCTATGTCGGTTCACCCAGAAATAAGTTCTGAGGTAACACACATTAAGAAACATACGGGCGAATTGAATACCTCCTCCTGTCTGAAGTCGGTAAAAACATCACAATTCTTTTTTCTTTTATAATCTTAGACATACTGGCACGAAACACAAAAAAACTGATATTAAAAACAAATAAATAAATGCTTTTTAAGCATCTTTATAAATAAAGCGTTTTATTGTTATCGTAAAGAAGCCACGCTATATTAGCAACGGCTTTTTAATATCAGAGGCGAGAGCTGACCGCAATGTCCCACGAAACATTTTCCATTAATAAAACGCGAAAAAGGAATATTACATATGAAAAAGACATGTATCCGTATCGCCGGACCCGCCGCTATCTCCTTGGAAGGTAATAACTTCTTTACAAGTCCAAAGTCCGAGGGATTGAAAAGCAATTTCAGCGGGACACCCCCGCCCTCACGCGGACCGGACTCGCTATATTTCTTTTTCACCGCTAGTGTAATTCGCCTTTGATTTAATCTCGAGAAACAAATCTTTGAATGTGAAAGTTTAGCGATAGGCATCAGAGTAGCTAGTTTTGCTTATTGGGTCCCATCCCCGCTGTGTAGTGCGCGACTGTTCCTACAGTTGGATTGGACACCGTCAAATCTCCGCAATTTGTTTGATTCTTCAATAAGATTGCATTTCTTATTTTGTAAGACCGATTTTCTTTGTGCAAAATCTACATTTTTATAATTTGAATAAAGTTAAGCATGAACAATAATATACCGATTAAATTAATTATATGAAATAAAGTTCCTTTTCTATTTGCATATGTTTGACAAAACATTATACTGTTAAAAACAGCACCTTTCCTTTTACTTTTCTTCTTTTTTTAAATTAAAATCCGTTTATTATAATTAATTAACATATTTTGATAAACATGGAGAGATTATTATAATGAGATAGTGGTTTTCCGGTTTTATAATAAACCTACGACTCTGCCTTCAATGAGCTTAAAACGAAAAGCAAAAATTCGGTGAAATAAATCACGGAGCCACACATATCGAGTGTCGACGGCTCAATTTGTAACGTATCAGTAAACTGGATAGAAACGTAACTTTAGCCAGTTTACCCGTGAGCGGTGACGCGTCTCGGCTATATCGACTTACCTATATCGCCTTGTATGTCCAACCGCAGAATATACTTTACACTGACCGAGAACACTGGCTTAATCCAATAAAAGCAAGGATACTTATTATTAATCTTACCTGAAAATGATACTAAACAGGATATGAAACCTATCTTGGTTTAGACCACATTTATAAAAACAATTTAATTAATTAATATGCTGCGTGGTGGTGGCTTAATGGAATCTTATGCGTGGAGGGAATTTTATACGTGGTAGAGCCACGCTGCTGCTATATTATGGTTGTAGCACTAATAGGTCAGCTCGACCGGGGAAGAACCACGCTCTCACAGAATACCAGTGTAAAATATTAGCTTAATGCCGCCGTGCTTCGCATGGTGAGTGAGGAGAACCGGCGACCCGTTTTACTGGAAACGAGGCATTTCATCTCAGTCCTCAGGGGTGACAACGCATCTGCATTTTGATACTTAATCGAGGATAAATGTAAATGTCTATAGGCCACACCATCTACTTACCATCGGGTGGACTGTGTGCTCGTTTGTCACTCTCTAGTTTAGTTTGCAGACTTAAGGGCATCTTACAATTGAGCAGCGCTTGATTATTTGGGTATTAGTGTCTTGTAACTCTAAAACTGATTTCGTGACTATTTACAGTGGATGGCATAATTTTTATATAATTGAAATTATGGTTCAAAACGAAGTCGTGTTAAACGTAAGTTTTTGGACAAAAATGTTTTATATTGGAACACACCGATCCCTTGTATTCGATTGAAACTACGCAAAATTTTCGGTAGGAGAGTAAAAAAAAGACCTATGTAAACCCCACTCAATTTGAGTAGAGGCGGTCTCATCCAACCGTCCGGCCGCAGATTGCTATCGCTTAAACTGTTCCGAGCGCCTTATTTATATAATCTAACTATTTGTGAGGGACACGCACCCCTTGCGTAGTTTTTTTTCTTTTCCTTGAGCGTTCAAGAAGTTTTACCAAAGCCGTGTTCAGTGAATGGTAATTCGTAATACCAATAAATTTCGCTGTATTTTTGTATGGAACATGTAAAAAAGAAATAAATTATGTTCTCTTTTAAAAAACATGCATTTTACGGTTTCTACTTAACTTAGCACTTAGCTGTATGGTGGCGGCGTTAGATGATTCATCATTTCGTTCTGTGGGTGTTTTTTTAATAGTTTAAGAGCGACAAAAGAGCTCACAGTCCACCTGATGGTAAGTGAATACTGTGGCCCATAGACATCTACAACTATCTTCGATTAAGAATCAGAATGCAGATGCATTACACCCCTGAGGACTAAGATGGAATACCTCATTATGCTCACCATACGCAAAAAAAGCAACATTGAGCGGCTATGTTACGCTTGTATTCTGTGAGAGCGCGGTGCTTTCCCCGTCGAGCCGACCAATAAAAAATCTCATTTACGCCAGACGTATAATAACCAGACCGGCGACGGCAACGGTGCCGAAGGTACAAGACGTCCGTTATTTGTCGCGGCACGTAAGTCTAGCGCTGAACAAAACGCGAAGGGATAGCTGCGAATGTCGTATCAGTACGGGGGACGAAATGCGACTGGAAAGCCAATCAGCGCGTGCGAACGATACGCACAGTCATAATCATACACAATAATGCTCAGCACGGCCAATAATGCGCAAAAACGTTCACCACTAGACTTTCGTGCCGCGAGTTGTCCTGCAATTGTCAATCCGCCTGCATAACAATTAAAACATATCCTTCCTACAAATGGACAGTGCACATTTAATGGCTGAAAATAAAGAAGAAGCACCATGCAGGTAAGATTTAGGTACCATATAATATGCGCATGCGCAAACAGTAATAAGACAAATCATTCTCACTTTAGACTCATTCGTAATACCTCAACAATAATTGTTACACTGAACAATCGCAGAGAAATTTTTACATGAAAATTGAAAAAAAAGCAGTGAAAATTTTGGTTACAATATTAACAAAATTTATTTCTGTAAGTTTTTTTTAACCTTTTTCAAAAACTCTTTAGTTAGTCTAAAATTTAAAAAAAATAGCTTATTAAATATATGTTAACTAAATTCCTCGAAAAAGGATTTCTACGAATGGAACGCTACTCACGCGTCCTGCGACCATTTTCTGCGCGAACGAAACCTTTTATTGAATACAATTCTAATAGGGAGATCTTTCTACATAGGCAGAATTATTTTCTATTACTTTTGAAATTGCATTTAGTACTTTAAAGAAAACTTATTAAAATCTTATAAATAACGCGGTTCCAAAATGAAAATTCGATTACAGTCATATTTTATATGCGTCCTCTACGAATTAAGTATCACATCTAAATTAAATACTCCTAGTAACCTACCCACAAGGTTTGGTTTATTCAGGTTCATAAATCGGTTTATAAGTGAGGTATAATCTCAAGTAACAGCTCTTGATTATCTTACCTTCACACGATTCTTTTCATTGCTGAAGGGAATTCATTTCATTCGTTGATCTACTACGGCTAATCGGACTTCATATCATATCCCCGAGATAGTTTCGTTCTCAGCGAGCTGATAGTGAAATAATGGTGTTGAACTCGCGTACTATAAAATCACGCAGATGTCCTATTCTAACCTTCTAAAATTATTTGGGTTAATGTATAATTAATAGTACAATTAATATTGCACATAATATTGTTATACCCAAAAAGGGTAGTGAAATCTTAAGAAACAATTGTAAAGTAAAATAAACGTAAATAAAAATAATTATCTCTGATCAATCTATGACTACCTAATACCTAAGCAATCTATTAGTCAGCAATCAGCAATATTTTAATTGTTTTTCCATGTAAGATTTTTTCCTGTGTAAAAATAATGAAATCGATAAATTGTCATCATTAATAATAATTTCTTTTATACAAATTTCTTTATCTCATTTATAACAAAGTGTCGGTAATTCAAATCTCATTAAATGCCTATTAAATTTGATATCTAAAACCCTCAAAAAAGCGTCCACTGTAGAGGGCCCCGCCGCTTCGCGATCGCGCCATTTGCTACTGTTTTCAATTTGTTGGCCGCGACTATACATCAGTGGCGGCACGCAGCGGAAACACCGCCCCAACTTTAATACACTTACGGCTGACATTTTTCCGCCCATTATGCATTCTTCTAAACCAATGCTTTCTGTAAATACTAGGAAATTCGATTTACTGACCGACACCGGTTCTTTCCTCGAAAAAGAACTCGTTTCGTTTTTACGAATCATTAATATTAATGTGCATAATATGCATGTAAATTAAAATTCGGATAAGTACATGTTTCGTGTAAATAATATTGTGTATATATATACTTAAAATTAGATTAAACTGTCAATGAATACTTTTTTAATAAACGGGTATAAATCTGTATGTAATTCCAGACTGTAACGCAAAAGATATTCAGTGTAGAAACGAATTGTATTTTAACCGCAAAAGTGGATTTTAATTTTTAAGTCGTTAGTACGTCATAGTTTTCATAATCAAGTCTGCGTCCATTGTCAGTTTCGATGATAAATGCACGTTTTTAATTGTATCTCGCAAAAATGGGTTTCTATCCAAATATAAACGTTAGTTACTTAATTAACTTCACGTCTTTTAAATTATATTGATTTTGCTTAACGGAAATTGAAGTCGTAAAATAAACATAAGATTCGTTACAATAATACACGGCAGCATTAGACGAAAACGCAAATTGGTGGCTCTCTATGCTCGGGTTGGTATTCTAATTTAGATGCCCTGTCTCCCGGCTTATTTGACGAGCAGATGGACACAGCATTGATAAACAACGTCCATATTATGTCGTAGTCGATAACTATTTCCCGGAAATGTTCGTTATTAATCCAGGAATACCAAAATACAGTTACAAGATAATACTTTGAAGGATAACGCCAATGTACGATATTGTAATTAGTAGCAGATTTATTAGGTACTTGAGTCGTAATAACCTACATTAAAACCGAATGATTCTACTAGAATTTGAATAAGCATTTGCATGCGATTTCTTACATGGATTTCTTCTAAGTGATGGAAGTGTTAAAAGTTAAAACCGAAGGTTCATATATTTCATAATTACTTCTACCTCTTCCTTTAATGAAAATTAAATCCGTTCATTCCTTTCATCGTGACTGTGCGACAAAAATCCAAATAAATTAACTTTTAAATTCATAATAATAGGCAGTTAGAAAAAGTCGTTTTATAATATGTAGTAAAGACATGCTGCGGATATTATTACCGGGGATGGACTATGTTCTCACAGCATATCGGCTTAAAATAATAACGTAATGTTTATGTGTTTCTTATCAAGAGAATCGTAAGTCATTTTTTTTAGAATAAGGGGGGGACACGAACACACAGTTCACCTGATGGTAAGTGGATATTGTGACCCATAGACATCTACATTTATCCCCGATTAAAAATCAAAACGCAGATGCGATGTCACCTCTGAGAACTAAAATGTAATGCATCGTTTCCAATAAAAAAGAGTTTCCGGAACTCTACACTCACCACACGAGACGCAGCGGCATTAAGCTGCTATTTTACGCTGGTGTTCTGTGAAGGCGTGATCCCACCCGGTCAAGCCGAACCATTCACGCCACAAGCATAATATAGCTGCAGCGTGGCTCTACCACGCATTTTCACTGCTAACGAGGCATTCCATTTTTGTACTTAGGAGTAACAACGCATCCGTATTTTGATTTAAATTTAGGATTAATGTAAACCTCTATAGCACGCTGCAATCACTTACCATCTGGTAAACTGGGTGAACTTCATTCTTTACTATTGTATTATTCTTTATTATATACGCAAGGGTGGTAATTCCCTTTTTCAAAATATTATTCGCGTTTTAACATACCAAAAGAATGATGATTCACTGCTACTACATGGCGTTTTATTACACATAATATAATTTGTAAAGTCAAGTCAAATCTGGAGACTGGACCTCAGTACCATCGGCAGTAAGTCACGCAGGCATGGCGACAGTATTTCTTAGCCATAACATAAGTGATTTAGCGCCAGCGAAGATAGAATGCGACACCGGCTGTCGATCCACAATCATCGAAAACGTCACTGTATGTGGTCAGCAGGGAGTCGGATTGTGCTGTTATTAATTCCGCTAAATTGAAAGTCGACCCGCACTGTTGCGCTGTTGACTCCGCCAATGATTACACGTACGTTTTGAAACTCTACCTCGCTACAGTGACGCTTGGAAATCCATCGTTTTCACATAAAGTATACGCTTTTTATTTGACAGTGTAGCAATTTTGTTATACCTATAATTGTATTTATATTCCCAATAAGTTATTATAGTCAAATTTCATTTTACGATGTCGTTGTGGGGTTTGAATAAAATGATGAATATAGGACATATTTGATTGTTCCACATTTGAGTTACATACATACGGACAGAAGAATTATATATACAAAAATATATTGCAGAGTTTGAAGAGTATGGATAAACAATACAGTGACAGGCTCTGAGGCTTTCCATCTTAGTCCTAGAGAGAGAGAGACAACGCATTTGTTGTCTTCTTCATTTTTAAGTTCGTAAGTGTCAATAGGCTGAACTTGTCGTCAGATAGTCATATTAATTTTATCTATTTTTTATAAAACCCAACTAAGCCTAAAATGTTTGTTCCACAAGCGGTAAAATTAATTTTTTTTTACAATCGACTTTAATATAAATAAAATGAGAACATTATCAATGAAGTCGAAGTCAATTAAATACGTTTTATTAAGGATAACTCTAAAACTACTGGTCAGATCTTAATCAAATTTGTATGGAACCACATGAGAAGTATAAGCTTTAAAATGAAAATCGGAATCGGATCAACTATAAAAAAGTTCCGAAGTAACACACATAAAAAATATACAATCGAATTCAGTAGTCTCCTCCTTTTTGAAATCGGTTGAAAATAGTTTACGACAGTAGTCAAATGGCGAATTGTCATTGTGATTCACACTGTGAGACATTTCATCTTAGTCGTCAGTGGTGCCGCATACGTAATGTAGGCTACATCTTTATTAAATATAAGTTTCAGGTATCCACCGATAGCAGCGATAGACCCTTACTATCAAGTGAATTTTTTTTATTAACAGATTTCACACAAAATTGAAAAATACAGAATAGCTTACCGTAAAAATATAAATATGTCTTAATATTAAACAAAATTTTATTAATATTAATATTTTTTACGTGATAAAGCCATGCTATAGCTAAGCTATGTTATGGTTGCAGCACGAATGGATCAGCTCGACCAGGGAAGAACTACGTTCTCAAGGAATACTAGCGGATAATAGCAGCTCAATGCTGTTGTATTTCGTATGATGAGTGTAGAGAACCAGAGACGCTTTTTACTGGAAACGAGGCACTTCATCTTAGATCTCAGGGGTGGCAAAGCATCTACATTTTGATTCTTAACTGGGGATAGATGTAGATGTTTATATGCCACAGCATCCCCTTACCATCATGTGGACTTTGTGCTTGTTTACCACCCTTATTTTATAAATAAAAATACCTATATTACGGTAGGCATAATTTACTGGTTGTTGCAGCCTACATCAGTCCCACAGCTGGTCTGCTTTTATTTTCGTAGTGTTATAGATTAGTTCGCCGCACTGCTCCAGTTGGCACATATTATCTTAGACTTGTAGGTTTCCTCAGGATGTTTTCCTTCATCAACGAGCACTTGGTAAATCAGCACTCAAAAATGCAATTAGCAATTTTTATAGAAGCGGTTGGAATCGAACCCGGGTTGTTCGCGTGCCTTTAAATTTGTGACGAACGGTTGGCCCCTGAGCTACCACGGCTCTATCAAAAGCCATGAGGTAATGTACATTTAAGTCATTTGTCAGCTATCAAATTGATACAAATAACATAAACGGAACACCGGTAAAAAACAAATATGTTTCTTTTCATTCAAGATTTTAAAAAATTGTTTTAAAAAAACATTTAATGTATAGTTATTAACAACTATCGAGAACACTGGTAGGAATTAAGCGCTGGGTATAGAGCGGTACTAATTTCGAGGGCTGTTGGTGCGCGCCGGCCCACTGAACGTTCAAATTACCGTGGTGGTGGACGCAATTCCTGGCCGTTCATTACTGCGTCCCGATGTTTGCTACTCTACGAATGAAGTGCACACCATCAGAGGAAATGAGCACTTTCTGTAAGGAGGGTATTAACCTCGTTGCAATTCAACGACGTAGCGTTAGAAATGAAATCGCAATAAGACCCATTCGTTAACAGAATATAATTTTTATTAACGCAATCAACATAATTTTCAAATAGCGGGTAATGCTTTTTGAACAAAATTTTGTTTATTACAAATACCTAACACTATGCTTTACTGTATATATATA
>DWHP01002545.1:0-14342 GCA_018247895.1 Parnassius honrathi
ATTTATATCTCATCGCCTGGATAGAATCAAATGATGTAGCGTTGTTTAGTTTTAAGATAATCGAAGACTATTTTTCGGGTAAAATATAGCCTAGATATCTGCTCCCGGCGCTGCTCTCCATCTGTTCGTTAAGTTTCAATTTCACGATCGGTGCAGTCATTTCGAACATTCGGCCGACAGACACATAAAATTTAAAAAAAGTTATTTATGTCTTAATAACATAATTAAATATGAGCTTAATTGCTCGAAGCTAATAATTTCAACATTTATTAGTATATTGACAGACACATGTTTTACAATTACTCGTATGTGACAGTTATCGTCTTCGTAAGATAGTGCCAAGAGTGCTGGCTACGTTTTCTCCACAGAACACCTGGTTTGGGTGTTCTGTGGTTTTCTCGCTAAATGTCTACATATACTTAGCATAATTTGAGCGTATAACAAAGCTCCTACACTTACAGCGACTTATGTACGTGTTATAGTATTCTATGTACATCGACTATCTATCGCATCGTGTCGTGTCGTCGAATTTGATACCTAATTGCTGATTTAAATAGAAACTTTACCGCGACTCGTGGTGATATAATCTACAGAAAATGAAACAAATACATAATTATCTCTCAGCCACCACTAATGCCGCCTCTGCCTTCAATCGACATATACAACCGCGAGATAGGACACCGCCAACATATCTGAGTAGAGTCTCTTTTTGTCTTCTCTAAAATTTCCAATAGTCTAAAACCGAGAACATATTGTCATACGTGGTAGAGCCACGCTACAGCTATCTTTTTTGTTTCTTATGATGAATATAGAGAACCCGACACGCTTTTTTAATAGATAGATGTAAATGTCTATGCGCCCCAGCATCCACTGACTGTATCCAAGGACTGTATGTTCGTTTATCACCCTTGTTTTTAATCAACTTCGAGAAGGAGAAGGTAATTAATTCAACTATTTTTTATGTGTGTTACCTCAGAACTTTTTTGGGAGAACCTACTTTGATGATTCGTTTTTATCTGAAAGCTGATGCTTCTCGTACGATCCCATATAAATTTAATCAAGATCTGACCAGTAGTTTTTGAGTTATCTTTAATAATGCGTATTTAATTGACTTCGAATACATTGATGATGTTCTCATTTTAATTATATTGAAGTCCGTTGTACAACATTTTTAATTTTAACACTAGTATAAAAAAATTCTTGTGTAATAATAGTAAGACCGCAATATAACTTTGTCGTTTAAAACAATGTTTCTTTTATTTAGAATCCGTTGTTAAAGGTATCAATTTTAAATTTACGTGGAAGAGCCATGCTCGACCGGGGAAGGACCACGCTCTCACAGAATACCAGCGTAAAATAGCATCTCAATGCTGCTGTGTTTCGTATGATAAGTGTAGGGAACCGGAGACCCTTTTAATGGAAACGAGGCATTCCATTATAGTCCTTAAGGGTGGCAACGTATCTGCATTTTGATTCTTAATCGAGGATTAATGTGGATGTCTATGGGACACAACATCCACTTACCATCAGGTGAACTGTGTGCTCGTTTGTCACCCTTATATAATAAAAATAATACTGTCGAGTGTAATTTGCTAAGATTAAGACCTTGGCCATGAAGAAAAAGGGGAGTTCTCTCGCAGGGCAATGTGATCGGCCCGCACAGTAGCTTCGTAACTTCGATAGCACGATTAAGGCTTCTGTGTGTTTTTAACTTGTGGCGCGATGATAGCGCCGCCATCCTCGATAGTGCTGATAGTTGTCTACGAATGTATATGTGCCGGGAATTGTCTTGTAGTCTGCGGTGAGTCAAGAAGAAGGCAAGAAATTTGCGGGAGTGCCGTGAAGCAGAGAACACAATTTTGTAGTTTAGAACGTTTCTGTTATTTGGTATTCGTTTTTAAAGGTATAAACAAATAAAACCACGACGAACGAAAGATAATTTAAAAGTTTTCTTTTCAAATATTGTAGTGACAAACTAACTGACAGTCTGTCGTTTGTGGCATGTGGTTACCGCAGACCACAGACATATCAAATAAGACGGTCAGATGGGATGAAGTTGAAGCTAAAACATAGCGCATTAAAGAATTACAAGTATTATAAAGTCATCACTTTAAAAGCAGTAGTTAATAACTAGAGGTAGCTAGTAACTAGTAGGTTTTACTTATTGTTGAAAGTTTTATTATTTTACCATTTTCAGAGACCTAAGGAATATCACATGTTCAAGTTACTATAATGTCGTATAAATATATATAGGGTTATTTTACAATAACCGGCCAAATTTGCAAGAAGGATCAGAATAAGTAATTTATGCAAATGATGAAGAAAATTTGATTAAAAATTCTCTCTTTTCTCTTTAAATTCAAAATCCGTGAAAATGCATTATTTTAACTGTTTTTATTGCGCACGCACACATTCGATTTTTGCCTACCGATTGGTAGGCACATTCACATTCAATTCAAAACACATTCAATTTGGGATAATTTCAAATAAAAGTAGTCTTATTGACTTAGTAAGTCTTATTGACTTGTATTTTTAAAAACTGCAATAACGGTACACCAATATTTATGTATTTGAACTTAACTTTAAAATTTGGCACCTTCTTTGAAAAATAACCATGTATACATTATCTTCGTCCCTATTTTTAGTCTTTAAGGATGGATTTTTCTTTAAATTTATATGTAGGACCACCTCAGAAATATAAGCTAACTAATTAACAAAAAAGTATCTTTTAAATCGCTTCAGTCGCTTTCAAGAAATCGGTAAACATGCATAAAACATAGACTTCGAATAAAGAGCTTCAGTTTTTTTTAACTCGGTTAGTAAAAGGAGAAGTATTGTACAACTAATAAAATTAGATTCGTGCCAGTTTGCAAGTTTGAAATGACAACAGCTGAATGGGCTATTTGCTGAATCTGGATATTAGTAAAGTTGGTCGCTTTCGGAATCGTGCAAAATATCGTCGCTATTTTGCTTTCGGCTTGTTGATATATTAAAAACTCGGCGATTTATTTCCAGTGCAATTTGAACTTTAACTTTTGAACGGACATGGTTGAAAAATGAAACATAATATTCGAGGGCATATGAAATTTGTCAACTCACATGAGCAGCGCACTTACTCCTATACTAAACCTGCTTAACCAGTTATCATTTATAACCCAATATAACGCTGCTGTTGTCAGTCGCCTACTAGAGGCTATCTTCATTAGGCAAGGGTCGATTTCTTTACCTTAACAATATAAAATATTATTTCTTCTTAGGGTATCACTTCTCTACGAAAGTTGGCGACCATCATGGCTATCTTTATCTTTGAAGCTGCTGCACGGAACAGAGAGCGAGTGCTGAGGTTAAACCATTCACAATCGTTCTTCAGCCAGGATGTTTTTCTTCAGTCAGGTCAGCGTTATCCCTCGATTTTTTCTTGAATCACAAGCTGAAGAATTCGATATTTGTGTCCACTAATTTGTGTCAAAAATACTGCAGCTTCCTCTCCCTCACGGTCCTCCTTATCTCCAACTTCTTATTCATTCGACGCAGAACCTCAATAAAGAGAATAATCAGCCTGCAGTCCACTGCTGGACATAGACCTCTTCCAAGGCACGCCACTTAGCCCGATCTTCGGCTACGCGGATCCAGTTTCTACCAGCCACCTTGCACAGATCATCGCTCCATATGGTATACTCCACCGGTTGTCACTTCTGCGACGGACATGACCAGCCCATTGCCACTTCAGGTTACAAACACGGAAGACTATGTCAGTACCTAGGTTCTCCTAGGAATTTCTTCGTTTCGAATTTGTCTACAAGAGAAACTCCGAGCATAGCTCTTTCCATTGCTCGCTGAGCGACTTTCAGCTTGTGGAGTAGCCGTATTGTCAGTGTCCAAGTTTCGCACCATAAGTGAGTACGGACAGAACGCACTGGTTGAAGACTTTTCTCTTCAGATGTTTGAGCGACAAGAAAATCCGATGGAGCTTTCTAAATGCTGCCCAAACTAACTGAATCCTCCGATCGGCTTCCTTCTCGAAGTTATTATTACGTAATTGCAATATCTGCCCGAGGTAGGTTTATTTCTGGACAACTTCGAGAATTTCAATTACTATCGTAAATGGGAACTGGTATGACGTGATCGTTGAACATAACTTTCGTCTTGTTCAGATTCATGCACAGACAAACACGTTAGGGGGATTCATTTATTTGGCCTAAGTGTGAGATGCACTCACCGTTTTCGTTAATGGCGCGTCCTTTCCAGTCTAGTGTTTTAAAAACATCTTCCAGTGCATTTGTAAACAGTTTAGGGGATATAACATCCCCTGTCTCACTCCGCGATGGACGGACATTGTACTGGTGTTGTGAAGGCATCTCAGCACTTCGATGTGCCAGTCAATTTGGCACTGCTGCAAGGAATCAAGAACAGCCCAAGTTTCAATGGCGTCAAAGGCTTTCTCATATTCTAGACACAGGGGCTGATTATACTCTGTTGTCTTCTGTATTATTTGCCGCACTGTGTGAATGTGGTCTATAGTGCCAAATCCTCCTCGAAACCCTGCCTGTTCCGCAGGCTGAAACTCGTCGAGTCTTTGCGCGAGTCGATTTGTGATGACCCTCGAGAACGACTTATTGATGTGGCTCAGAAGCGAGACTGGTCGATAATTTTTTAGCATAGTCTTGTCACCTTTCTTGTAAAACAAGACTGTAATACTTTTGCTCCACGCCTTTGGAGTTTTCCCATCTCGTAAGGTCCAGTTTGATCGTGTACTGTGAAATTTACAGCGCGTAAGCGACTAAACTACTGCGGCTCATATACGTAATGATGTCCTCCAGACCGAATATCGGTCACGGCGTGGCGGCCAGCCAGTCCATGTATAGTGCCCGAGTGTATGCGCAAGCGCAAGCGCTCTGTCTACTCCCTCACTCTCATAATACGATGGGACAGTAATTTGACACGAAAAGAGACAGAGAGAGAGAGAGAGAGAGAGAGAGAGAGAGAGATCAGGCGCAGGACCAACGGCTTTACGAACTTTCCGAGGCACAGGGGTGAGACACCGCCAACATCCTGACTCCGGGCTGCTATAAGAAAATCCCGGTAACCGATTTTCGACCCAGGATTAGGACCCGAGATCTCATGACCAGCAATTGCGTTTACAACCATTAGACCAATCATATTATATAACTTGTATTATGTAATATCTAATAGACAATTCTTATTTTAACCAAAAATCATATTAAAATGAATTTGCTTATATTCGCGTAAGAACATTTAATTTAACGGACAACTATCGCAGAGTCTACTTCACCTGAGGATGCCATGTGTAGAGTAGAGGCGCCTTGTCAAGTCAACAGTTGAAGCCTCAACCTTGTCGCTTCATGTTCGAGGTTTGTAAAAAATTAAAATTTTAAAAATGTGAAAACCGTCTTCAAATCTAAAAAGAACGCAATAATTCCCATTCAATAGCTTCTGCAATTTGTGCCGAGACATTGTATCAAAGAACCCCCCGACTTCAGAATCAATTATAAGGTAATAACTGCTTTTAGTTTTTGACGCTGGTGTTTATTTTTTTCGAAAGTTTAATTTTGTACTTGTAAAAGTCGTCTTAATAGTTACAATAAAACCTCATTCCGTATTTTCTCACCCTTAGGAGAAGAATTTCTTACTCAAATTTAAATAGGGCACTTTTTAGGTATATGGCTTGTTTAATAACAAAAATTAAGTCAATTTAATCCACTTAGTCGTTTAAGAAAAATCGGTGAATATAAAAAATACGCGTCGAATACATAACATAGGTAACTCCTTTATTGAAGTCGGTTAATCAAACGTCATAAAACCCGTAAAATTCATTTAAAAAAATAGAGATCATCTTTAAATTTGTACTTCGTATTAGTCTCCAACATTTTGTCCCCCAGAGCTAGGAAATTGGATAATTAACTTTGTATGCGCCGTTCGCCCGGCACGGCACGACCGGAAAGTTTTAATTAGCTATGTATTTATTATATTATGTAACATATTTATATAAGCTGTTGCTATTTCCTGGCAGGCGAAATAGTTTCTGAAGTATACCCAGAGATGATTGATATCCTCGAAAGTTAGTGGATTACAAAATAAATGATATGGTTGTGTGCATATCATATTAATGACGTTATTGCGGATTGTAATCTTTCAATTTGCTTGTTATACTTAGCATACAATATTTTTTTATTCAATATAGATCACATGTAATTCTCATGGAAAGTCATTTTTTACATTACCACCGCTTTGGTAAAAAAACCTCTGTCCTGGGAAGATCCAGCAAGCAACACAGCGGGACTTAATATTTTAAAGTAAATTTTTCAATTAAATCTTTGTAAATGTGAAATTTGCTTTAAAAAATAAAATCTTGCTGGATTGCTCGCAGTATCTGACCAGGACACAGGTTTGTACAGGTTTGGGTTTATACGTGGTAGAGCCACGCTTCAGCTATATTATGGTTGTAGCATGAATGGGTCGGCTCGACCGGGGAGGGACCACGCTCTCACTACGGCGAGTGTAGAGAACAGGGGACCCGTTTTACTGGAATCGAGGCATTCATCCTAGCCGTCAAGGGTGACAACGCATCTGCATTTTGATTCTTAATCTAAGTTAAATGTAGTTGTCTATGGGCCACAGTATTCACTTACCATCAGGTAGACTGTGTGCTCGTTTGTCATTCTTATCCTATAAAAAAACCTATTACACGCAATTTTTTCTCACGGTAAACCGATATAAGTAAAATTTTAAATAGATATGATATTTGATTTGAGCCGAGGAGTAGGTATACAGCTATAATTATTTTATAACACTGAATCCGATTTTATCTTTAAATCTGGATAGAAGTTGTTTATCTATCTATATATAGTATCACTCAAATTTAATTTCTGAAAAGTGGGTTATGCAAACTTTCTTATAAAACTTATTTTTATGCCGTAATTGGAAACCCTTGTGAACCATAGTTTTATGACTTCTTTCTATGGGAAAGACATAAAGCAAAAAAAAAAAATAACAGCGATAGTACAATTTAAATCTGTGTAAGTTTTTACCTTTTTGCATGTTTTGCGTGTCTATATTGTGGTAGTGAACAAAATTAATTTGTTGTCAATATGTGGAAAAAAAGAAAAATATTTGATGCAGTTGGAAGATCATGTTAGATCTAATAAAAGTTATCGAACAATGTTCGCAAGACAAGGTTTTTGATCTTTATAATTAAACAACACGTTGAAAAAACTGCTGTATAGCGTAAGTATTAAAAATATTATATTATACAACTGATTAAAAACCAATGTACAGCTACTAAGACTGTAAGACTCTCGAAATACCGTTGAGGCTGTTTAGCAAATCGACACCATTTTAGGACCAACAAAAATAAAATTTAAAATATAATTTTAGGAATATTAGACATTAACTTTAGTATATACCATTATTGTCAGTTTAACTAATGATCACTGTGCCAAAATATGCCTTCATATCCATAAATTAACGTATTTTTTGTTCTAAACAATACAACCAATATTTAGTTACAGTATTTAGTAATTTGTCCTTATATCATTTGGTTATTTTTCTGGCGCGGAAACTTTTTGATAGGAAACATATACAAGTTAACCGTAAATCTAATTTTGCACTTTCAATTCCTCAAATTATTTTCTTTCTCCATCATTCAGATTTCCTCACGATGGTTCCCTTCAATCGTCAATTAGCATTTCAAATTCAATTAACAATTTTCTCTCGGTTCTGGCGGAGATCAAACTCGAGTTGCTTGTGTACTTTAAATAAATAAAAATGTACATTAATTCGATTTATGTATAGATCGACTAGATGTTTATTTATTAGAAATCTATGTATGTAATTAAAGTTTTAAAATATAATTAAATTTATTTAGAATTAGAACGCAGCCATTAACTATGACGTCAGGATGTCAAACACGTAATTAAAATATATAGGTGACGTCAGTATTTCAAGTCTATATGTATACCAGCATCTATCAAAAACAATTAGATTTTTATGACATCGATCATCGATCGTCATTTTCTGACATAGATGGATTTGGGGATGGATTTTCCAACGTCGCCACTACACGGCAACGCAAACTGTATTTCAATTCAAAGCCGCGGTAGCTGCAAAATTATAAAAACAATCCTTCCATAAAAATATAAACGGTCCGGGGAACCGCAGTGCCTCTACCAGAACATTGATAAAAGTTACTGACTCGTTTTACAAAGTTTTAACGACTTGTATAACTCTATAGGGGGCGTTTGTCTAGCCATATAATAAAATTCTACTCGAGTACATTTTTTCATCATACAAGTATGTGTGATAAACTGATAAACGAGCACAATAATAGTGGTTGCTGTGGCCCATCTACATCTGTCCCAAAAACCAAAATGTAGATGCTTTGTTACTTCTAAGAACTAAGTTGGATATACAGAGAGCGCTTACAATTTAAACTCAAACTTTAAATTGTTAAAATTTAGTAGCGTTGAGTCTAGCTTTAATTGTGTAATTCTGAGGTCTGGGCCATATTATGTTACACAAATTTTGACTTTGTGAAGTGTGAGTTGAATTAATTCATCACCCTATTTCGTTTCGAGAGTGTGTTAAGAGTGGTGACAAACGACCACACAGTCCACCTGATGGTGAGTGGATGCCGCAACCCATAGACAGCTATATTTATCCTCGATTAAAAATCAAAACGCAGACCCCTGAGGACTAAGATGGAAGGCCTCATTTCCATTAAAAAGTGTCTCCTGAACTCTACACTCACTATACGAAACACAGCAGCGTGAAGCTACTATTTGAGAGCGTGCTCCTTCCCCGGTCGAGCCGACCCATTCGTGCTACAACCATAATAAATCTGCAACGTGGCTCTATCACGTATAAATGCCATAGAAATCATATTATGGCTTTCAAAAAAATGACGAAATAATGCAATTTTCATAATATTTCTGTTTCCCTCACAAATGTTATTCTTTGTTTTGTATTAGAAATTTCGTTATTATAATAACGGTTACTTTTGGTAAACTATACAAATAAGTAGAAGTGTACAATATTCTAAAACTAGTAGATAGTGTTCTGAACAGACAGACAGAGAACTTTTTCGGTAGGGTATTATGTACATAACCAATACAAATATAATAAGTAAATAATTATAAAATTAACTTTTCTAAACATACACGTAAATCTTAGCAACCGTGCAACTTTAGTCGATAACGTTTAATTTTTTTTATTTAAAAGTACGTGTAAAGTACCTACCTTAAATTTATACGCAGGTAGCAAAATGCTAATGTTATAATAGTTCGAGATATCTTGACCTCTATTTAGAAAGCTTCGTGAAATCACGTTACTTGTCGTTTCATAATAGTGTTTATTGGGGTTCCATGATCAGGTCAACGTTTTATAACAAACTAGCATGGATACTGAATGTATACAATAAATGATAGTTGTTATTCGACGCACAAACATTAAAGGTACATTTTTAATCATGTCCACCATTAGAGTGACAAAGTAATTAATTAAACTCTATTTATTTATTCTTTATTGTACACCAAAACACAAAATAACGAGTACAGTATTATGTGTATATACGATCACACTCGCTGTTGGACGGAAAATGAAGCTGCAGTCTTCAGCAGATTTGGTAGCATTCAGGCAACTTAAAGAGACAGATCTCCAAATGCATGCGGCGGGATTTACGCAACTCCAACACAGCTCGTATTGACGAAGCGATCGAGCGTAAACAGGGTTCCAAAGTCTTTGCTAGAGATCTATCTGCTAGAAAGAGCCAACTGTCGAAGCTAAAGACCGATTGTGGCAGCATCTTTTCAGGGACACCTGATATTTTAAATGAGATTGCGAGGTTCTACACGTCTTCGTTGGAGTTGTGGCTCCGTGTGGCAAGTGTGAGTAACAATCCAGGAGCAAGTCTTATCCGACATTATGGACTATGGTAAAGCCTTTTATTCCGTCGAAACTTGGGCGGAGCTGCAGCCCTTCAGCGGTGCCAAGTTGACTTTCGGTATATCGAAGTGCTGAAGTGTTTGTACAGTAGGGCTACGATGGCTATTCGATACAGAACCAGAGTACGAAAACTATCCAACGGCAGATAGGTGGAAGACATGGTGAGGTTATATCACCGAAACTCTTAACCACTGCATTTAAATTTTAGAAAACATTTTCATGTTACTGGGCTAGAAAAGATATGGTATTAACATCGATGGCGAGTACATCACTCTCCTTAGCTTTGGTGACGATAGTACTTACGGCAGAATCACTGGAGGACCTAAGCACTATGTTCAGTGACCTTAATAGTATCTCCTAACGGTAAGGCTTGAGATGATCATGGACAAAACAAAAGTTATGTATAACGTTCATGTCACACCCATACCGGTAGTGGAGATCACTAAATTCGAAGTTGTTGATGAGTATGCTTCCCTGGGACAAATAGTCCGACTAGGTAAGTTCAACTTCGACCGAGAGGTCAATCGACGGATTCAACTTGGCTGGGCAGAGTTTGGGAGATTACGACACATCGTTTTGTCTGATGTACCTCAAAACTTGAAAATACGATTGTACACAACCAGCGCGTATTGCCAGTGTTGACTTATAGATCTAAGACGTGATTTTGTACTGATGACCGTATGAGGAAACTCAAGGTCGTTAAGCGAGCTATGGAGAGGGCTATGTTTGGGGATTCTCTGCGTGATAAACTTAGAAATGAGGATATCCGTAGTAAAATCAGAGTGACTGATATAGCTAAACGAATTAATAAGAAGTGGCAATGGGACGGCCATATAGCTGGTAGAACCGACAGCCGATGGGAAAGAAAGGTCCTCGAGTGGCAGACTCGTACCTGTTGGTAAAGTGTAGAGCGGCGCTCCTCTAGATGGAGTGACGACCTGGTAAGACATGCAGAAAGGCAGGACCGTGCATTGTGGCATTCTTTGGGGGATGTCTATGTTTAGCAATTCAATTGTGAAGGGCTCTAACGATGATGATGATGACAATAAAAACATTTAAGTAACTTTTAAACATTTAAGTAAATTTTCTACTAAATTCTACCCAATAATTCAAATTGTTTTTTTTTAATTAACTGTCACTTATTAGTTACTAAACCTTAAAACTAGAAACCTCCCAAAAATGGGAAGGTTATTCCGTTTATCCACCCTTAAGGAGGCATCCTAGACCGGATACTCGTAAACTGCATATACTCGTAAACTCATAAACGCGTGTCCGTCTATTCACCCCAGATGGGGTGGTGAATCGGAATTCACTTTTATTTGTCCTTCCGACTTTTCACCCAAAGTGCAGTACAACACATACTAACTTTAGTTATTAATTAATTTTAATAACCACAAACCTTATAAAAAACTTATTAAGTATTACCGTTACGGTTACCGTTACAGCGTATTAAAGTCCACGCGTTACGTATTGCATTTAAATCAAATTAAGCTTTCTCGCTTTAAATAATATTATTGCGTAATTTATAAATTCTGCAATAGGTCTAGGCAATTAATGACACTAATTTCGTCATTGAGTAGGCGCAATTCGATATCCTGGATAAATTCGCCACTTTTAATGTACGTTTGCAATCGTTTTTTAAATTTCATTGCTCACTGATGTGTTAGCAAAAGAACTGAGCGTTTTTGCAAGCATTCCAAAGACGTTACGATTGTAAGTTTGTCTTTAACTTCATTTTAAATTATTTTATGTCATAATTTCAATGAATCTGTAATCCTGTGAGGTACTCCATTTATTTCAACGTTGACCTTTCAAACAAGAAGTATGAATATATTTATAGATAATTTCTACTAAGTATCTTAAGCCAGTTTATATCATGTTTCTATAAATAAATGTACGCAGCCGAGAGGGAAAGTCGTAAGAAAGTTATACATACGAATTCCGATTATACACCCCATCTGGAATGGATAGACGGACACGCGTTTCCGAGTTTCCACCACAGGGTGGATTCTTTAGGGTAAACGGAAATACGGAATAAACGGAATAACTCTAAATTAGTAAATTTAGTGATTTAATATTAGCGTTATTATTAAAATCAGTGATTTAACACTTTAGAAGATATAGCCCATATCTCCTAAATAAATCACAAATTTTTTGTCTTTAGTCAATAGTTGTCACCAAATCCTCACTAAATGTTTACATAACAAAAGTTAGGATATTGGTCGGGAGGGTACCAGGTTGAAAAACACAAAATTACTCGAATTAGCCTTAATTAAACAAAAAACTTTAAAAGTTACAGAATACAAAGATTCGAAATTCCCACAAAGAAAGTCTCATATGGGCGCCAGTTTAGTGTCGTAACATTTACATATTATGTTGCCGAATGATAGTGACGTAGGAGAATTAATCTCTCCATTTACATCCCAGCTATGTGAAATGACAAAATGATTGTGGCTTCCGATAGACGGCGATATAGTCAAATCGATGACGGGGTGCAGCGTCAAAGGTGTGAGGCGTTTCGCAATCACCAATATTTCAAGCGGGAGAGGCTGTTTAACTTGAAACTTATCGGCGCACACATAACGAAATACCGCATTTTTACGCAAATTATGCGAAAATACGTATGTAAAATTCTTTGGATAAATTATGTGAGTAAGACTTCATCGTTGAGCATGTGGTTATTTAGAACTTAAAACTATAATTGGCGATATATTAAAGATGGGCCAAATTAAGAGTATCCTGAACCGACAAGCATGCATGCGTGGGCCACTGGGCATATGGATGTTAAAGAGGCAAGACGTGTGTCAGGATTGTGCCAAATGGATGTCTGTAGTCTCTGCCTACCCCTCTGGGTGACAGGCGTGGTGTTCATGTTTATGTAAGCATGGTATTCAATTAACGATGGGAGCTGCAATGCACTTAAACCGTCGGGAATAAAAAAAGTTAATTGAATACGATAAAATTAGTAATGTTAGTTATATACGTTTAGTGTATTATGTTAGTTATATATATGAGATATAGTGAAATTTTAGATTTCGTGATGCAGCAAAAATATTTCAATTTGATTAGAGTGGGAAAGTAAGATTGTTTCCAATGTTGAACGACTGGACCAATGAAAATTTGGAACAAAAATCGATTATGTCGCCAAATAGACATAATATACCTTTTATAAAAAATTACTCAAGTTCAATTCACTTATAGTACATTGCATGTAGGAAACGCATCGCGTGACAGAAATTCATCTATGCAGCGACGCGACGTTCAGAATGACTAAATTCACGTAATAAAAGTATGCATAATGAGGGTAAAAGGCTAGCTCAAGGCAAGAGGACACGGTAATTGGCATGATGTACGACCGTGCTTCAGTAATGGACGATAATCAAACCCCGGGGACGCACTGATCGTCCCAGTCCCGTTGTAGCGCTAGGGTTATCAGCTAAAATGTATAAGGAAATAATATTGAATAATTTATAGTCACTAGCGGTCGCCTTGTGGTCGAAATTCGATCGAATTCTTTTTTTATTCAGTATGTACTATATTAATTAAGCTTTATAAGTTTTTGCATTATCATACACTCCGTATACTACTGAAAAAGTAACATTTAAAGTAACGCAAAATCAGGAATTTTCTGATGGCAACATTTTAAAATTATTTGGGAACAATCTTTACTCTGTTCGACTCTTTGACCACAGATTATTAAGTGTTTAACATTAGCAGTATGAAAGTAAACAACGTGTTTTATTTTGATTTTATTTAATGTAAGTATTTGTGAACATACTATACATAAATATAAGTTTTTTTACACTTCTCCACATAACGTAAACTCTCCAATCAACTCCATATGCTTAAAAAGAGGTACAAAATTTTCCCTTCAATTAATATAATAATTATGTATAGGTAGGTATAATTCAAATGAACATATATGAGGAGTGAAGGAGCCGTGGTAGCCCAGATATATCCAGATACAGTGGTATTTACAGATCTCGGTGTAAATATCACAGTACGCGAGCAAACTGGGTTTGATCCCCGCCGGAAGAAACCGTGAGGAAACCTGCATGTCTGGAGAATCCCTCGCTGAGCATCCACGACCAAGTTACTCCACTTCTGAGCGTGGGTGCTCAGACTCCCCCGCGTATTCTAGGGAGAGGGGAGGGGCAAAATTCCGCTCAAGACTACAACTGCTCTGCTGCTGCTGCTGCAATATCAGGGGACTTCACTCTAATCTAAACGCCGTCCACTACCATCGCGAGATGGCGAGATGGCTCCGGCTGATGTCTCGTATCTCTCCTACCCGGAGTACAAACAGGAACACTCTTTTGTGCCTCGGGCTGGAGTTTGCGTTTACGTCAGAGAGGACATCTGTTCTCGACGCCTCGGCAGTC
>DWHP01002546.1:0-14341 GCA_018247895.1 Parnassius honrathi
CAAGGATCGTATCAATCATATAGAAGCTTGGCAGTAGACGTATTATACTTCCCTTTTGCACTTCTAAGCGTTTTAAAATTTATATTGTCGTGAAATAGAAAAATTACGTTACCCGATTTTGAGTTCTTTTTATATTATTCCTATCCGTTCTTTTCTAAATATCATTTAATTTTTATTTTACTGTAATAGTAAGTTAACTACTATGATTTTATATAGATGGCGCTATGTGCTTTTAACGCAATGTTTGTATTGGACCAGCAAATCTAAGTTTCTTCCTTTTATCCAATAACCGTTACAGCATTTTAAAGTATACTGCTAAACATGCCCCCCCCTCCGTTAATTGCCTCATATTTGGTATCATTGATTTATATAACACACTGTTTGGCAGTTTCCACGATCTATCACGCACGCTTCACCCGATTACTGAACCGAAGAAGCGGGTTATATATTATAATATACAGCCAATATAATATGGTCCACGGCGCGAAGAAGAGTCCATAGTGCCGTCCTGATTTTTTTTTGTTTTGATTTGTTTTAGTAATAAAGTACATATTATTAATTTATGTTTTTATTTGCCTAGTTAATAGGTACTCAAATTATACGAAATTCGTATTCTATATCAGAAAATTTTATTTATTTCCTTTGCAAATAGTATTTACAAAATTTTATTTATATTGGACAAAATTTAATTTGCCGTAAAGTTAGTTTTGCCATTAACCGACAGATGTCACTATTTACTGTGTATCTACTATAATATACTCTTTATATATTGAGTCATAGATACTAAAATACACTGAGTGACTACCAAAACCGCTTAAAGTAGAAATCTATTATGACGTAGAAATCCGCTATGAAATCATTTTTATTATTTTATCACAAAAAATTTTTACAGAGCGATTGACTCGATACTTACTGAGAGTACTGTATTTAAAAAATAAATAAATACGTAGTTTGCAATTTCAAAATAACCCCTTACGGTAGAGTTAGGTGCAGGACCAGAGAGTAGGTATGTAATTTTGTATGGAAATAAAATATTTTGGTATTTCTTAAATCAACCTCTTACCGGGGGAGAGAGAAGGGGGTCGATAATTTTCAATTTGAAGGGAGAAAAAATATTTAAATGCTTTGAAGTAATTAAATAATTAAATTTGCCTCTTACGGCTTGAAGAATATTGAATTAATTCTACAGCGCAAACCGCTAGATGTGCCGTAGAACCGCGTGGAATTGGAACAATAACTACTTTTTACTAAGTAGGCATCCACTAAGAGAGGTTCTGAAAAATTAAAATCCTTAGGTAGTAAAATAAGGTTTCAAGAATGTTTTTACGTAAACTTAGTTGTACAACCAGTGCGTGTTGCCAGTGATGACTTATGGATCTGAGACATGGTCCTTCACTGCTGACCGTCTGAGGACGCTCAAGGTCGCTCAGCGAGCTATGGAAACGGCTATGCTCGGAGTTTCTTTGCGTGATAGACTCAGAAATGAGCATATCCGCAGTAAAACCAGAGTGATCGATATAGCCCAACTAATTAGTAAGCTGAAGTGGAAATGGGCCGGCCATATAGCTCGAAGAATCGATAACCGATAAAGAAGACAGGTTCTCCAGTGGCAGCCTTGTATCGGTAGGCGTAGTGTAGGGCGACGCCCCCATAGGATGGAGTGACTACCCGGTAAGACACGCAGGAAGTCGATGGATGCAGGTGGCTCAGGACCGTGCTTTGTGGCATTACTTGGGGGAGGCCTATGTTCAGCAGTGGACTTGTGAAGGGCCGTAATGATGAATAATGATATGAAAGTATATATGGTACTTATTACAAAAAAAACAATTTCATTTTTTTTTGTCTGAATGTCTGTTTGCTCCGGCTAAACTCCGAAACGATTAGACGGATTTTGCCGGGACTTTCACCGGCAGGAAGCTGATGTTATAAGGAGTAACTTAGGATACTTTCATTTTAGAAAAAGAATTCGTGTTCCGAGCTAAAAATTGAAACCCATAAAATTCAATCGTAATAAATCAGCTAGTCATTTTATACCAAAAATCTGTCTAATAAATACTCTGTGTAATGGCGTACTTCCGTATATAAAATCGTTTTCCGCATAAAGAACATCACTTGTATTATTCTTCTCAAGATTTACGTAAACTTTTCTAAGCGAAGCCAGATTCAGTTGGCAGAAGAATTGTATAAAAAGAATATATTAAGAAAGAAAATATTAAGAAGAAACATCTGCTCCAGATAATTCAGTGACTAGAAACAGTCTACATATAAGACCTTGGACAGCCTTCAATGACCTGATTTCGGGACTTGTCAAGGAAAGTTTGATAACATATTTTCTGGGCTAACGTCACATCTTAACACCGGGGTCATAGGTAAAGTTACAATAAAAACATAATTACGTCCCACTACTGGGCATAGGCCTCCCCTCATTTCTGAAAGGGATTTAGGGCAAGGAAGTGTCCGCCGCGCTGCACTAATGCATATTGGTGAACTTCACATGTCTTCGATAAAAAAAAATTCTTATTTCTCAAACATGCAGGTTTCTTCACGATGTTTTCATTCACCACCGAGCTGAATAAGGGTGGGTCTTAGCTATATTAGGGAATGGTTTAAAAACATTTGTTGCAACGATTAACAATCGACAAAGCTATACAGCTTTTTACAAACAAGATTAAAGAAAAAATAATATTTCTCATTATAAGATTTCTTCTATAAATTAGCGGCGACACCATAGAGTAATTTAATGCTTAACGTTTATTAAGGACCTAAAATTAAATTATACCTGCTAACTAGATGTTTTATCTAAATTAAAATGTCCTATTTTCTTCCAGTAGGACCGATATTTCTTTTTGTATTTTACGTATTTTATAAAACTGAATCCTATTTTTATAATTTATATATTTGATTTTGTGAAAGCTGTATATGTTATCAGTAGCTAGTAAAATTCACAGCAGGACGTGGGCCTCTGCATTTTTGGCACTGCTTTGCGTCGCAGGTTTGAGTACTTTCGTCTGGCGTAAATGAGGTGGATTCCACTACATATCCATAAGAAAGCCATAAATTTTTGAGACAATTTCCATAGTCGGCTTTACAGGTCCGAATGAAGTGAGAGATTTTCCTATGCAATTAAAATAGGGTTATAATATGAAACATAAGTTATTATTTTTAAATTACCTTTTTAATTTTTTATATTCCTTTTATTCAAACAGGTTATAAATCTGGCTGAAAAATAAAGATGAATAAAAAGAGGATAAACACGGGTTGAATGTATATTTTTCGGACTCAAATTAAGCACTTGTTACGTATAAACAGATAATAGTTTTGATTTCAGTAATGCAATAATTATCTAATGCAATCGTAATCACGTTACGCATTTACCAGCCTCTCAATGTCACGTATAGTGACGTGCTGTCGCAAAGTCGAAAAACACCAAAAAATCAGGAAATAAAAAAATGAAATCCAGAAATAGAAGCTGTAATGAAGACAGTTACCAATATTGTCAATTATATACGAGCAAGAGTTTTGAACCACAGAAGATTTTAAAGCCTTCTGGAAGAACTGAGGAGTCAGTCTAACGACGTCCTTTTACATACCGCGGTGCGATGGCTTAGTAGAGGAAAAGTTTTGGAAAGGTTTTTTCTTTAAAATAATACTGTTTTTAGAGCAAAATAATAAAGTGTACCCTGAGTTACAAAATGATGAATGGTTGTGTATTTTATTAACCTTTCTATGTGATATTACGGAAAAACTCAATCGGAGTTTACAATGTGAAAATAATACGGCCTCCAATATGGCAAATAAAGTGTTTGCATTTGAGGCTAAGCATATATCGCGAAGAAATACAGAACAAACAGCTGCAAAATTTTTAAACTAAGTAAAAGTAAAGTATCAGTTTAAACATCAAGTATTGAGAAAGGACTTTTCCCACTTTTGAGAGAATTTTAGAACAGCGTTAAATGCAGCTAAGCGCTCGTTGTAAATTTCACAGTACGCGAGCAACTCGATACTTTACCGGCGACAATTATAATCTGCAAGTTTGAGTGCTGATTTAATACAAAGATGGCGGTGAACGAACATTTTAGGTCCGCAAAAACGTATTGGAGTAGTGCGTCTGTTTGCTCCAGATCTCTCTCAGAAATCAGTACCTGAGTCCAGTAGAGGGACAGTATATAGGCCGTAACTTTTCTTTTTTTTACTATGAAGAAAAGACGACAGTCTCTGAATGTTAAAAGAGCATTGCAAGTAGTTTTTTTTATAGAATAAAGATGACAAAAGAGCACATATTCCACACAAATGACATGATATATCACTCTGTAGACTAAAGATACCTAAAACCATCATCGATGAATGGATCAACTCTGAAAAAGATTTCTACTAAATACTAGTTCTCATTTTTTATAGAAAACGGATGAAAAACGAACACACGGTGGAACCTGACGATATAGTATAGTAGTAGATGTTGTGGCCTATAGTCAGCAACATCGATTCCCCATTAAGAATCACAAGTTTACGGGTTCTCTACACCCACCATACCAAATATAGCAACATTAAGCTGATATTCTGCCTGACCATGGTCCTTTCCTTGTTAACCGACTTACTTGTGCTGCAACTAGGTGCAGCGTGGCTCTACCAAGTACAAATAAAATTCAAGAAGTAGACAGGACAGGTATGCTGTTTTTTTTAATTTATTATTACAATTCTTAACTGGATAAAATTATCAATTACCATTCACCATCAGTAAAACTGTCTATTTGTTTTTTTTTTATGACGTAGAGCCACACTGCAGTATAATTTTTTCTGTTCTACTAGGGAAGAACCGAGATCTGACAAAATACCAGCCAGAATAGCAGCATAATAATCTCGTGTTTTCATGGTGTATGACGAGAACCGCTTATCATTTTTATTTCTAATGAGGCATCACATGTTAATACATTGAGATGGCGACGCATTTGCATTTTAATCGAGCATAGATGCGGATGTCTTCTGGCCTTACCACGCACTTACTTTCTGGTGGACTGCATTCTCGTTTGCCACTCTTAATTTAAAACAATTACAAAAAACATAAACTTACGATGCCACATCACTAGCTACCAAAAAGTCAGGTCGTTATATCGCCGGCCTTGTACGGCCCGCGGAACGGTGTAAAAAGCCCGAAACTCCATTACCTTAATGCGCTAACCGCTGTCGATTTAGCAACGTAAATGAAGGTCACTAACATATCACATTTAAATCAAAAATTTACGTGATTTAAGCAAAAAAGTCGTCTTGTGCATGCTTTATTAGTGGTTCATGTCATCAGTTCCAAAGAATATAAATCTAAATAATGTTGATCTTAATAATCGATCTCTTTAACCTTTGGACCGAAACACAGCAGTACAAGCACTGCTATTTCGCAGGAGAATAAAGAGTACCTGCCCAGGAGTACTCCTACGCAGAAAAGATGTTCTTTCACTCAGTAACCTTCCCTAACTTTTATAAAATTATGTAACGATGTCGAAAGAAGACAAGATTGCAAATTCTAATATATGTCAAAGTATCCTCTCTTGTTCAGATTTGCGGTTTGAAATAGTTAACCTACAAAAATATAGTCGTCGAAGCTACTGGGTATTATATTAAAATATAGACTGACTACGGCGTGAGACCAGGTTCAAAGCAGCAAAAATAATCCCCTAGTTTATTTTTGCTGCTTGCAAAGTTCTAGCACGAATGTATCGGCTCGACCGGGGTAGGACCACGCACTCACAGAATACCAACGTAAAATAGCGGCTCCATGCTACTACGTTTCGCATGGTGAGTGTAGAGAACCGGAGATCGTTTTTACTGGAAACGAAGCATTTCATCTTAGTCCTCACGGGTGACAACGCATTTGCATTTTGATTCTTAATGGAGGACAAATGTGTTTATGGGCCACAGCATCCACTTACTATCAGGTGGACTGTGTCTTCGTTTGTTACCCAATGCTATTAAAAAAAATTCATTAAATGAATTTGAATTGTCTTGAAATAAATTCCTAAAACACAAATAATTATATTTATGCGAATACTATACATTGAATGAAACTATTTATCACAGATATTATCGCATTTAATTAACTTATTTTATATTCTTAAAGGTAGACGTGGTTAATCACGACATCGTCGAACACCTCGGTACCCCCATGACCAGTTATCTACGGGCCATTGCATCCAATAACCATCAGGTGGACTGCGTGATCGTTCATCACCTTTATTCCATAAAAGAAGACGTAAAATATTTAGACTGATGACTGACAGCGGCGTTAAAGGTGCTTACCTCTGATGCTGAGATTGTCTATCCGCTTGCCAAGCGTGATGAATAAATCAAATCCTCCTTCCAAGGGAGAAACCCAGGTCCAGTTGAGAACGTCTACGGACTAACGATGAAAATAAGGAAGTCCATAGTCAGTAATAGCCGCTTTCCATCAGGTAGATAACCAACCAGTTGATTCCAGCTATAGTTGCTAGTGTTTTTTTATTTTTTTTCAAGACCAGAATTTTTTAAGTTTGTAAGAATATCGTAGACAGCAAAATATTTAAAAAAAAACATACAGAATGTCTCAAATTAACTTTTTTAAATAGGATACTTTTGCTGCTTCAAGCCTAGTCACTCTCACGTCGTAGTCTTTATTTTAATATAATAGTAGTTTCGTCGACTATATTTTTTTAGATTGACTAATTCAAATCGCAAAGATGAAGAAGAAAGATATTTTAATATACATTCGAGTTTGCAACGCTAGATCTTGTCATCCTTCGATATCATTACATAGTTTTATAAAAGTTAGAGAAGGTTACTGGGTGCAAGAACACCTTTTCTATATAGGAGTCCTTCTGAGTAGGTACTCTTTATTCTCCTGTCAAATAGTAGCGCTTGTACTGCTGTGCTCCGGTTCGAAGGGTGAGGAGAGTCAGTATAATAAAATGCTATGCGGCAAATATATCAGTACAAACAGACCTGACATCAGTGCAGTGCAGAGACTACTGCACTGATGTCAGGTCTGTTTGTACTGACTGCGGCGCTGAGTGGTTTGAATTTTTTACGGGTTCGATTCTTGCACAAAATAAATGTTTATATGGCCAACAAACAATTGTTAAGAGTTTGGAAGATTGTCAATGTGCAATTTATGTTTGAATGACGCTTTGACATAATAAAAAAAACCATAATGTGGCGAAAATCTGAAGCGCGAAACGTTGTTATATAATAAAAAAAACTATCAGTAACAAGATGGTGCAATCGATCGCAGGTAACAGAATGATGGCGGGCACGAATGGCGACAATTTTTGTCCAATCTCATGTATTTCCGGCGCCGGGCGCACTTCCGGCGTGGCGGAAACGAACCTAGAGGGAGCTCGCTCACTACGACGGGTTCCTTGCTTGATGATAATACGTGCAGTTACAAATTCACATCTGTAAATTATTTACTTTCCACCTTAAGGTTTTATTATGAATCAGAGATTTTGTAAATCCTAATGTAAATTTTTGTTTTCTAATACCTGAAGTCCGATACTCGTGTTTTCAAATCTAATTTGATTCGTCATCGAGGATAAATTGATATGTCTATGGGCCACAGCAACTACTTACCATATACCAACTGCTACCTATTACCAACCACTTACCAGTACACCGTCCACCACAATGTGCTTGTTTATCACCCTTATCAGTTAGCTCAGATTACAGACTAAATGAATATAAATTACCCGGTAGTGCCATTTTTACTCTCGTTCAGACATTTGAATTTTCTAGAAGTATGAACCGATGACTATAGAATAGTTTCATGACTATGACCTGGTATACTGACTTGGACCAAAGCGTGGTGTTCAAATTTTTAAATTATTATATTATTAAAAAAAGGAAATTAATACAATATTATCGCTACTAATTCTCTTGTTAGTCACTTCGGGTAAGCTTATGTTAGTTGTGGTTAACGATATTTGTCGAATGGCGGATTCAAACACACGACTTTCAAGTTCGCGATTCGCACACTTAACCAATGCTAGGTACTGTTGCTTTTTCATTACAACCTTTTAAGACTTCAATGCAAGCCTCCGTGCCTCATAGAGTGTTTTTTTTTATGGAAGAGAAGACAAACGAGCATGTGTCTCACGTGATGGTAAGTGATTACCGCCGCCCATGACCACAGGGAAATTTCAGGTGAGTTATCGGGTTTTTCAAAAGGAGTAAGCTAGTTTCTTGAAAGTCCCTAAGTCGTATCGGTCTGGAAAAATTGCTGGTGTTAAACGATTCCACAATGCAGAAGTACCTAGTTAGCATTTATTATAGTTGGCACATTTGGCAAGTCAGTTGGCAGCTAAAGTATTTTATTACTTTGTATTGTTATCAGGAAGATACTGATACCTATCTCCTGTTTTATTTCCATGCTACGAGCCTCTCCATAAAGTACACGGAGTGTTGACCTGGTGAGAGATGTAGAAAGTCAATGGATACAAGTGGCTCAGAAAAGTGCTTTGTTTATATTAAATATAAGAAATATTTAATATAAACAACGCACTTTATACTATTAAAGTAGCCTATATGGACGTGTAAAGGGCTGTAATGGTGATGCTGATGATATCTTTCTACTCTATCACTTACAAAGATCTCAACAAAACACTACATATTTGTTGTAAATTTAAAACTGCTATTCGTATTAAGCAGTCAGTGAGTCGCAAATCTTCCATCGAAAGCAATAACATAGTACATAAACGGAAACGCTGTATCCTTAAATTACAGAAAACGATGTCAGAATAATCGGAAACTTTTTACATCGGGCCGCATAATAGCTTTTTATTGCGGAATTATGCGAGGAAAGGTCGCAGATGGCTGCATGTTCGTAGATCCTTTGCCTAGTTGAATTAAAAATGTGTTTTTATGCGAAGCTCAATTATAACTTAATAAACGAGCGTGTTACACCCAAGGAACCGCTAATTACTTATTGGTATACTAAAATATAACATTGTAAATAATTGAAATATTTTTTTATTAAGCTTAGGGAATTTATTTTACCATAAATATGCCTGATATAACTTAACCTTTATTGAACACAATTTTTAGTACTTAGTATTATTATCGACAAAATTTGCTCCAAAAATGCGTATACGTAAATTATAACCCGATTTATTGTAACTTTCATATAGCTAGTGTTAAATATTTTGTTACAATACAATAAAATAAGAAAAATAAAAAATATGTCTTTCCACCTTATCGCCGTACACTTAAAGACAGTTTTTAATCAAATAATATTAGCCCACATACAAAGTATTGCCGGTGTGAAATAATTCACTACCCCGTATCATTCCGTGGATGTTGCAAGGGGCAACAGACGGTTATGAAACAAGATACCGCAGCATCTTGCTCCTGCCAGCCAAATGTAGCAACTATGTGAAATATCCCCCCCCCACACCGGAGGCAATCTATGGAGGAGGTCTATGTTAAACAGTGGACTGTTGATAGGCCGAAATGAATGTATACAAGTAATATGTCATTGAGTTTTATGTTATGATCTAATCAACGTTCTAAGTTTCTAAGTGTTTCTACTCAGTAGATCGATGGGTCCAGGTTAATCGGTGGTAGGAATTAGATTTGAAGATTAAAAGATGGTTTTCTGACAAGAAGTTCTTCCGTCCGTGAGGAATTTATAGTCTAAATGGGCCTGCCTCAAGACTCAATTCTTGGCCCCTTTCTGTTTCTTGTATATACTAATTATTAACCCTAAATCGTGGGGATAACAGTGATACAGTATTATTTGCTGATGATGATACGTAAGTAGGTTAAATAGCAGCGCTTGCAAAGGTACTCTTATTAGTTTGTGGTAACAACGTATTTGTAGTCTTCTTTGTTTATATAATGATTTCTTACATTCACGCGAACTCTACACATTCTGTAACCTTTCAGTGGGCACACGGTCGGATCTGAACAAGGCGATATTCCGTCAAAATTTAAGCGGTCGGATCCGATCGCACCCACCCACATCACTTTAAGCCATAAGTTCATATATTTAGGGACTACTTTTCTATGAAGCGGTTTAACATACATAGATGGCACTTGAGTTCTGAAACGAAATGAATGATTTTATTCAATATAGATCAGTGTAAAATACTTATTGAATGTAATTTTGCTATTTACCACAGGTTCGGAAAAAAAAACTCTCTCCTGGGAAGAACCAGCAAGAAACCCACAAAAAGTTCATTTCGTACACTTTTTAAATGAATTTTTATAGAACCATCCATCATCCATCACAATCCATCATCGTTTATAGATCACCTCCTTTGATCTATGTAACGTCAATTTCCTTAAATCTATGTAATTCAACTATGATGTAGAGCCACATAACAGCAGCACAACAAGGTAGGGTTGATCGACTCGATCATACACTGAAAGATCACACACTGATAGAATACAAGCGTGACTACCAAATAATAGCATAATGCTGCTGTGTTTCGTATAGTGAGTGTAGAGAATCGGAGACCTTTTATGACCTCCTCAGGTGTGAGAACACATCTGCATTTTGACTCGCAATTCGTTCACAAACTATGGGTCACACAGTGTCCACTATTGGGTGGAATATGAACTCATTTGTTTTCCCATTTATATAAAAAACTAAAGTAGCTGCAGAAACCATTTACTATGGCAAATATCAGAAAAACATACCCCAACTAGAAATACAAAAAGTCTTCATAAGCGAAAATAATCGTAAGAAGCGAGTAGAATTTTTATTTTACTCAGATAATAATTTTTATTTCGATTTTTACACCTGCATACATTAAAAAAGATAAAATATTTGTTGTTGTATTATTTGTACAATGGAAATAAATTATAGCTGCATATCTATATTAGTTTCTCGGGACATGTTTGAAATTATGACATAATTTAATCCATGAATACAAAACTTCGCACCTAGATGGTGAATAATTATACATGAGCTATATAAACGTCACTTTACTTAAACTTAATAACATGATCACTATGTAAGTAATAAAGTATTCAATAAGAGACAGTTCCAAGGCTATTAAAGTAAAATGCCAACCCTTCATTCGTGTTATACATTAGCGGTCGCGTTGTATAGAAAATCCACACCGGTGTTAAGAGTTCGCTATCCCGTGTCCCTAATGAACGAAAGACTTATAAAATTCTTTACAAGGGCAAAGAATGTCCTTATAATGCCATTGTTTCCATGTTCGGACTTTTACAGCTTTATAAAATACCAAATCGGAATTAAGCTGCTTTTAAATGGTATTAGTTGTGTTTTAAATTGTCTTAAAATTAAATTGCAGGTTAAACATAAAAACAAATTATGTCAGTTGTGTGTTACATTATCTTAAAATTAAATTGCAGATCATATCTGGTATAAGGTATACGGTAAAATAAAATATGTTGAAATAAAATATACCACTATTTTTTTATTTAATACGTTTTTATTTCCCGATTCTTCCATATTTACAGTTCGTAAATTATAGCTTAGGGTTATAATTTCTTTAAAAAAAAACCGGCAAAGGTCACAATTAGTTGCATCCTAATATTTTTTCCTTGTAATAATTTATTAAAACCTAAGATCGCATTTGACGAATAGCTCTACAAATGATTAAAAAATGACAGTAAATTTATGAACCACATTCAATGCCAATGCCCAGGTCCAGCTGCAGAAACTTCATCGTGCAGTTTTTAGTCCATTTTATCAAGGCGTCGATAATTCAATGTTTGCGTATAAATCACCACTGTTTTATTAAGGAATCACCATAATTATGCATAATTATACATTTTCACTTCACACTTTTATCATCATATATGGCATTATTGCCGCATAAACAGCACATTTAGTCATTTTACTCGAGAAAATGGTTTATAACGTCAATAAATCAAATAAATAACTATTTAACCCGTAAATGATAAAGCATGTGTTCATAATGTGCTATTTTAGAGATACGCTTCAGTAAAATAGCGTTTTTATATTCTATTTTACATTGTAGCTTCATTCATTTCATACTTGTTTGGATATTATGTATTTGTTTTCAACATTTTCTCGCCAAAGCTATATTATAAGTGATTCGCTTATAATATAGCTTTTAGTTGATAGAATATAATTAAATTATAATCGTTATATACATATAATATAATTGTTCTTGAATTAATTACAGCTAACATTTATTTGATTAGCCTATTGATGTAAAAAAAAATTTAAACAGCGATAAATAAAAGTGGCAAAAGAAACTAAAACTACAGTCTAGCATATGCGACTCACACTGGTCTCTCATTTTCTCATTCACAGTTTATTGTAATGAGTCCAATTTTGCAAATTGGAAATTTTGAACATACTATCTCCACGTTTCAAGGTATTTAGGGTCGAATACTTTGATTTTTAAGAGAATATCCGTGTGTGCACATGTTCGCCTCGTGTATCTCGAGAACAAAAAGGGATATTGACATGGGACCAGTTTCACTTAACGCATAATTATGTAACTTATACCTGATTAAATTTTGAGCAAAATCGGTCAAGTCGTTTTTGTGCCGAATGGAAAATTAATTTAATAAAATATTAAAACATATGATATTTTTTATTCTTTCCACTGGGAAGTTAGTCGTGTGGATCTTTCGGTTCGCACCTAGACCGCTTTTTGAAAGAGTAATGAAGCGATTATTCCACCTTGCTGCTTTAGTTTATTCGCGATGTTTTCCTTCACCGCCGAGCACATCATCGTTGAAGCTGAAGGTAGCCTTCGTTAAATATGACATCGGGACGTCAAACACCTCAGTCCCCTCCATGACCATGGGTGTTGTAAAGTGCCCGAAACATAGGAAATTAAAAATGTTAAAATTAAACGCGATAGACTCCGTAAAATTAGTTTTATACCATACCTCAATAGTTACAGGCTTATGTTGATGATGATAAATAGTACGTAGTAAGTGCAGCGCCATCTATTGAAAAAAAAACAAATGTAGTAAGCAAATTATGCTTGAGTTAAGTATGCCCGAAATTAATTTGTAGTGTCAATAGAAGCACAATCTTAAATCAAACGCGATGAAATAAATAAAAAATACATAATAAAGGTATTCAAAAAATATTAACCAACCGAGCACAACACAAGTTAAAGGTTGGAATATCATTATTAAAAGCCTTGATAACACCGCGAGGCGAAACGGGTCGGTTTTAATAGTTACTAAATTGATAATTTTAATAAATATTTGTGACACAAGTACAAATATGTAACCGAAACACAAAAATGAATTGAAATATCCTCTAAAAAGTTACGTTATAAACTTCATACCATCTATTTCCATCCGAAAGGGTGGAATTTCTTTTTCAAATTGAATAAGTCTATCCTGAAGGTATAGCTTTTTTAATAAAAAAAGATAATGTCGAAGACATCGCTTAAAACAATAATTTTATACAAAAATACTACTATTGGTCTAATATGAATCTTCCTGCTTTTTAAAGTCAGTTAAAATTTAGTACTAAGGTACGTGAGGATAATATGGTCACCTTAAGCTTTGCCGCCCTATAAAACCAAAACTAGGAGGAAAATGGAGACAAAAAAACAAAGTCGTATTCTATGACTAACATATTAAGACAAAATAGCAAACAAGTTTTGGTACTAATTAGTAACACTTCGAAAACTCAACCTAAAAACAAACTAACTGCACTACACAGTACTAAAATCGTACACAGTCGAACTGGCGTCGATGAAGCAGCGCCCTTTTGACCCTTTAATATTTGATTGAATGATAAATAGCTATCGTATCACAGAGTCATCTAAGTAAACAAGGCTATAGTTTTAGAGTTATAAGAAAGTGACCTTATTAACCGGATGACCACGTTACCCTCACGTACACGTATATACATATATAGTACGTGAGGGTAATATGGTCATCCGGTATAATCATATCAAATCGAATATATTCAAATATAGACGTTGAACACATCAGTAGTATACTGCGACTGTAAGAAAATAAGAATTGTTATTAACCAAATATTAAGGCGACATCCCGTGGCAAATAAAACGGCAAATTGGTACCGTCGGTAATAAGTCCCGGCGCGCAATATCCTGCGACGGTGCCCCGGGCTTTGGGCCACTGGGGTAGGCGCCCCTTGCTCCATATTACCTCGCATATCTGCCCTTGTAAATACGAGAGCACTTAAATCTCTTCATTCGGATTTTATTTTAACGTTGGAATAATTGACAAATGATGTAGTTATTTAAACTGTTTTATATGACTTAATTATCTACCATACTTAATTATTTTCATACGTGGTAGAGCCGTGCTGCAGTTATATTAGTAGTATAGTTGTAGCACGAATGGGTCAGCTCGACCGGGGAGGGACCACGCTCTCACAGAA
>DWHP01002547.1:0-14340 GCA_018247895.1 Parnassius honrathi
CTGAGAAATAAGAAAAAAAATATTTCGAGGACATGTGAAGTTCGCCAACACGCATTGGGGCAGCGCGGCGGACAATTTCTTGCCCTAAAACCCTCTCAGAAATAAGCGGAGGCCTGTGCCCAGGAGTGGGACGTATATAGGCTGTAAATTTTTACTTTTTATAATCTTACGTGTTGATTTTAAATAAATAAAAACTTACACGGCAATTTTGTAGTTTCTATTTCAAAACACGGCAATCCAGATCGCAAAACACGGCCACTTAAAATTTCGAAATGGCAACCCTGCCCCGTCATCGTCAGTCTCAGTAGCGCCCAAACAGGGAAGTGGAATGCACGTCTTTTCATGCCGGGCAATTTCGCCGGGTACCCGGCTACCCGGCATAAGCTTGCACCGGGTACCCGGCAAGAGTAGGATCCGGTGTATTTCTACAATATATATTTATTAAATATGTAATGTATGTACATAAAACATAAATAGCTTTCTTACGAATAAAGATGTTCTTATATAATAGAGTTCTTATATATAGAATAAAGATCTTTTACAAAAAATTCCCGAAATTGTACAGTCCCACTGGATTTCTTGCTGGTTCTTCCCAGGACAGGCTTTTTTCCGAGCCAGTAGTAAATAAAAAATGACTCAACAAGTATTATGCAATAATCTATATTGAATAAAAATCATTCATTTCATTATATTTCATTGAAAAATCATCCAAACCGCGCAAATATCACTGATTGTATACAGTAAGCTACATAGTAAAAAAAGTAAAGGAAGAGCCTATATGTTTGCTTGGCCACAGACATGGAAATTAGACAGAAGGAGAATGATCGCTGTAAAAAATAGTGTCCCAGAAATACGAATATGGACAAAATAAATGAGGCGCTGCGATCGCTAAGTTGTCTCAATAAAAGTCATTTTCATTCTATTTTTTCGATCAGATGCGAAACCACTTGCACATCCACGCACAAGACATTATTTTACCATTTTTTAATGTTTCTTTTTGTCAAAAATTAAAAGATTACAGAACACGATTATTTTCTCACCAATGCCGCGGAGAAAATTTGTACATTATTCAACTAACTTCATCTATTTGTACTCATAAACAGCTAACTTCGCAGATACTACTTACCAACGGCACTCCAGGGACAGGCGGGCTATGCTTTAGCACGTAGCAATTGTTCTCCTTCCCTCTAACCTCCATGGCCACAGAACTTACAATAGGTTATGAAGAAATGAGTTCGCGCGCAGCTCGAGTGATTGTTGGCTAGGACTATCAGCCGTCTAGGTTTTAACGGATTTGTCTTAGTTTTAAGGGCGTCCGGAAGGGGTCCGCAGTGTCCGAGTTTCCGTTCAATTGAATAATGATGATAAATAAATTAAAACAACTTTTAACAGATACCTGTTGGAAAGGAAGAAAAGTCAAAATTGAGAAAAATGGAAAACCTTGAACACTTTAAAATGTAAAACTTGCTTTGAATTTAAAAGAAAGAAAAGAAATCCCTTTGCCGGAGCTACAGAAACGCTTTCGCACACTACCGCAGGTAGGACTAGGGTTGCCAGATGGTTGGGATTCGTGTGGATTCTCCCGACATTTTAAACGATCTCCACACTCCCGACAAAACACAAAATCTCCAGACCAACATCCGCTTTTGATTTAATATAAGCTGAAGTCATTATTAGACTGAACTTTGAAGTAAATTGTTTGAATTTTAAATCATTTCTAAATACTACTAAAGGATTCAAGTTGGTGGACTCTAGTAAAGTCCAATGCCAAATGCATATGGCAATCTAAAAATGATGTGTACTTAAATTAGTTTTGAATAACGTACTTTGTTGGCCTCTTAATTAAAAAAATAAACTTTTTATTTTACATTTTTCTTTATAGTATTATTTCTTTTCTCCCGAAAACAACCCCAAAATTCAGATATTTTCAAATTTTATTCAGATATTTTGATCTTCCGATCTGGCACTCCTAGGCACGACAGTGGTAATCTAAAGCTTCATCTCGTCGAGGTGGTGGATTTGGAGTTCTCCACCTCTTTTTGAAATGAAAAACATCGTTTGTCCTCTCTGCCTACGTTATGTGTAGAAAGATAGACAAACCTTACATCCGTCGCCTAGGCCTCAAGTGTAGAGGGTGAAGAATGACTTGATATATTCTCCTCCGGCGCATAGCTCTTATTGCGGATTAGGATATCTGCTGTTTTTCCCGTGTTCCTCTCCACATCTTCCTTCCGCGACATCACTAACTCACAGAAGGTAAGGCCGGCGATTCACGACCTCTGGCAACCAGTCATAGCTTTAACCGTAGACTTAGTAAAGGCTAAGAACAAAGGTTCACTCACCACTAAGAGCCAGGTTAAGACATAACTCAGTTCAAGACGGGTAATCAAATCAAATAAAACTAGAGAATTCCGCGACGTGCCGACGGAAGATTCGATACACACGCCAGTCACCTCATTGGAGATGGTGCAACATTCCTTTATGAATCCGACACCGTCACACTTTGAGACATTCTAAGGAAGGCGATGGTTTATTCCATCAGAACCTCATGCCTAACGGCAGCGGCGCCGTTTATAAGGCCACCACGCACCACCCTCAAATACAAGCGGCGGTAAATATTGCGGCTAACTAGCCCAATGACCTCATTTATAAAGGGTAAAGTCATTTATAAAAAATGCAAAATTTAAAAAAAAAATGTTGCATTTTTTAACTTGATGCCTAAAAGAAGAGCTTTTCTAACATTTAAGAATTTCATTTGATTTGCTTTAGTTTATGTTGATTTGGTTGAGCATTGCTAAATAAAACCGTAAATAAACTACATAAGTCAATGAATAAAAATTTTAAAATAAGAACTATGTTTTATTTTTGTTGTAATTGTAAACCAAATGATTAATTATTTTGAAGTTTATATTCACATGTCATGAAGGCTTCCTCGTTTAAAGCGTCATGGAGAGTTCTTTCATCGACAAGCGCCTTAGTAAATCAACACTTGCAATTGCAATTAATGATTTATTTTGTGTTGGCGGGGATGAAACCCGTGCATTGTGTTAAATTAACTGCGGGCGCTTGGCAACTGAACCACTACGAACGCACAAGGGGCATGCCTAAGAAGTTAGATATTCTCAAAGAGTAAAATAAAAATACATCACTATGTATAATCTTTACTCATTTTTGTTTGACACTGTGAATTTATAAATCATGAAGGCATTTTAAAATTCACGATACCCACGGGACGATATGGGTTAGTGGATGTTATGATACCGCCACTACACGGTTAATAAATATGACTATATATGAGTGTTCATGTTTAATTACACTCAAATTTTTTATAATTCCTGACGTTTCATGATCTGGGGGGGGACTGAGGTGTTTGTAATGCTAATGCCAGATGGTAGCGCAAGCAGCTATTTTCTCCACTGTATTTAGTTTTATTTTAAACTAGCGATCCGCCCGGCTTTGCTCGGGTGATTTCCGGATCTCGACAACAGTGCCAGATATCGGGTCTACCTGTGAATCTAAGTTCTAAGCCATCCAGGGTAACACAAACACACACCAAATTTTAATCAAAATCGGTCAAGCCATTTTCGAGTTTTTGCTAGACTAACAGACAGAAATTGATTTTTATATAATTTAGAGATTTGAATAGCTTCATGAATCATTTTTGTGCAGGAACAGCTTCAGAGTAGAGGAAGTGTTCGCTGGCGAGGATTTGTGGTTTGTCAAATCTGATATTAAGACGGAGACGACGTTTCTGAACATGTGTCATAAACAAATAATTAAAATACTTAAAGTACAATTTAACGCATTAAAATGCATATAATTAGTTTATTTGAAAGTGTAGTTAATTCTCGTTTGTAAATAAATAACTTAATTGTAAAAAGAAGGCAATTATAATAAGATGCTTTTTGGACAAACATTATAAATAATTTTTGGATATTGGTTAGAAAAAAGTATTTAAAACGTAGACTAAACTCTACATCTATCGGATTTAAGCTAAAATTCAAAGGATTAATATTGATATCACCATTAAGTTTCAAATGCGTTAAATATGAAATAGAAAATTATTACATTGTCGCACCGATTCTAGAGTTGTGTCATATTCACTGTTGAACAAACAACGCAATTTATTTATGAGTAACGCAAATGTAAGGTCAGACCAATGTGAAACAATACAGCCGAGCTGTTTCGATAAGTTATTCAAAGAAGCAGTATCCTTGTATAATAAGATGAGATATTAGTTAGCGTTTTGTTCACGGTAAACATTGACCCCATATTGGAGTATATTATACACATAGAATACTATAATACATCTATGATGCTAGAGATACAATATTAAAACATAAATAGAATAGTGATGATAGGTACCTACATTAAACGCGAGATCGACCATGCACATGTAAGTAATTATTTATACATACTGGCCTCAGGACTGCTGACGCGCATTATTGGACGAAGTGATAATATTCTGATCTTCAATACAGCACGGCTAAGGCCTTATCTAAACATTATTTACTATACCGGTGTAGTACTTAATGTAAATGATATAACGTACCACTATTGCAATTATATATAATGATTTTTTATAGTATGGGGTGACAAACGAGCACCTAATGATAAGTGGATGCTGTGGCCCATAGACATCTACATTTATCTTCGATTAATTATCAAAGTTAAAGTACAGCCTATATGCATCCCACAGCTGGGCACAGGCTTCCTCTCATTTCTAAGAGGGTTTTAGGGTAAGAAAATGTCCGCCGCACTGCCCGTGCCCCAATGCGTGTTAGTGAACTTCACGAGTGTCTACGAAATATTTTTTCCTATTTCACAAACATGCAAGTTTCCTCACGACGTTTTAATTCACCGCCGAGCACGTGGTAACTCAGCGCTTAAAATTGCGATTAACAATTTCATTGGTGCCGGCGGGGATCGAACCCGGATTGTTCGCGTACTATGAAATTTACAGCGAGCCTGATTTTACTATGCCTGAGCTATACCACGGCTTTTATAGTATATAGTGATTAAACAAGGAAATATCTCAAATAATAACATTTTACGTTTTAAAGAAGCGTTTGTTAGTAAACAACACAATCTACAATACACTTATGTCATCACATCATTCTATTTAAACAAAAATTTAAATGTTCGTTAAAGATTTTCACGGATTGTTTAATTTTTTTACACACTGTTGCGTTCAAATTATATGTGCGTTTTATATAAACTTTTTGAAAAATAGTGACATCAGTTGTAGCCAGAGCAATGCATAACCGGGTATAGCTATAAATTAAAAAAACTGAACAAAAGCAAACATTACGTCAAATTCTAAGCGTCATATCAATTCAAATGATAACGTGAACGAATTCATTGTTTTAATAAAAACCACAAACCTTGAGTGACTTCTGCGTCACTCAAGTTCAAATGACTGACGATACAATACATGAGTCAAATCGTGTTAACAATATCGGCATCAATACTCATCACGCAGCATCAAAATTATCGTTTATAATTTAAAAATATACAAGTATAAGTGTGCAATGCCAAATTAAAATAAGCACACAGAGAAGCCAATTCAATAAAAGGAAAACGAGTAACTTAGACACAAGCAGAGGCGGCAAAAAGACAAAAACGTATCTAGCTAGGAGAGAGTGAGGAATACAAGTTAGCACACGAGAGGGAGGAGTCCTCACAGCGAGTCGTCGATCTGCTTATTCACAGCACTATTTTAATTTATTCTAAATCCACACGTGTCCTTTACGCGGGTTTCTGACTAAAGCGGAGAATGATGCAATCACCGCAAGCGAAAGCTCTAAATGTAATTAGAACTCTATACCTTTGAAAATAAATCGTTATCAAATTAACGTAGGTATATTGCTTTAAGTAAAATATAAAACTTAACATAACTTCGGAGAAGGACAGTTAAATCAGTTTGTCAGGATTATTAAGAACAACTCAATACTTTACTCTTATATCTAGAAGAAGACACAATATAACATTAAATATTTTATTCCTTTTACGCGTCGTAATAATTGAAGCGAGCTTTTTTATACAGAATAAGGGTGACAAACGGGCACACAGTCTACCTAAATGTAAATTGATGCTATGGCTACATTTTTATCCTTGATTAAGATTCAAAATGCAGATTGGTACGAGATGGAATGCCTCGTTTCAGTAAAAAGGATCTCCGGTCCCCCAATATATATACACTATACTAAACATAGCTGCATTGAGCAGCTATTTTACGCTGCTATTCAGTTTTAAAAAAATTATTACACACATACAACAGTTACAAATTGCAGTCATTTTTCACTTTTACAACTAAGTTTTACAGGACATATCTCTTGAAAACTAAATAAAAGGAAGAAAGAAGAAGAAGAGATAAGAGAGAACAATAAATTTAAACTTAAAATCCTGAAAGCTAATAGTAAGATGGTAACAAAATGAAGTCCAGCATTGTTTGGATAATAGAACGAAGTGCTTACAACTTTGATTATAACATGATGTTTATGTATAATCAAAGACGCACACCTATCAAGAAGTTTAGTGTACTTACAAGAATCGGAAAGTTCTTGGAATGATTTTTTTTTCATACGAGACGGAGCAAACGAGTACGTGACTCACCACCCGATGGTAATTAAATACTGCTGCCCATAAACAACTGCAACACTAGGGGAATTGCAGGTGCGTTGCCGGCCTTTTAAAAAGGAGTAGGCTCTTTACTTGCTCCCTAAGTTATATAAATCCGGAAAAATCACCATTTATAGTTTATTCCACAAAGTAGTACTAAGAAAACTCCTGTAAAATCATACAGTAATAAAACGCCAAGCATCCAGATTGTATGCATAGTATAGAATTGTTTGCCATTTTGTCGCTATTTTATATCGTAATGAAGATATTTTAAGTACAACCAGAGTAACCGACACAGCACAAAATATCAGTAAGCTGAAGTGGGAGTGGGCCAGGCATATTGCTCAAAGAACCGACAATCGATGATAAAGAAAGGTGTTCTTGTGTGGCAATCTCGCACCGGTAAGCGAGATGCAAGGCGGCGCCTCCAATAGATGGAGTCTATGGATACAGGTGACTCAGGACTGTGGTTAGAAGCATTCGTTTGTAATGTTCCAAAAATACAATAAGACAACAAAGCGTTAATTAGGTTAGGTAGGTAATTTTCGTACTTAGCACATTATAGCCCAGTTCGTAGCCTAATGTTTTATCCTCTATTCGTTTACCAGACTATAAGCCATCGATATAAAATAGAGAATTAGAGTTTTTCTTTCATCCTTATTTATATTATATCAAATGAGAGTTTAGAATAATTATTAATAGGCATATAATATTTTAAAACAACCAAAAGTTGCTAGCACCATTCATCAGAAACAAAGTAAGGAGAATTTTAATGGTTGAAACTTTTTGAAATCACTTTACAAACTGATGATCGTGTGTTCTACGAGTAGGTACATGATTGACGATGGAGACATTTGCTATTTACTAGCTATTTTCATCTATATACATATAAATGTAAGTTAAGTGTCTATATGCATATTTGCATGCTATATTATGATATAAGCAAAATTTTTTTCAAATTTATGTCGTTCTGTTTGTCTGTCTGTCTGTTTGTTTATCTGTCTGTGTGGCAGAACGGTTTGTGATGAAACTTAAACATAAACAGCAATGGCCGCTGTTATTTAAGACTAAGTTTATTTTATCCAAAAAACATTTAGTTTTTTTTTAAATGTTGTGAATATGAAACGTTAACGTGAAAAGGAACGTATAAAAAAGGAAAAAAAACAGACAAAAATTATGACTTAAGAAATAAGATGATCATCTTATAAACATAAAAAAGAGATATAGGTATTTCAGAAATAGTTTGCAACAAAATTTTTTGGCTTGCATTTTTAACAGTTTTTACATCAACATTATTTTAATACAAAACTACGAATGTAAAAGGATAAAGTAACAAAACCTTTTATACGTAAAACTAGTAGATCTTTTTCTTTTAATTAATTTGCATTTAATGCGTAAAAACTTTGATTAGACAGGTAGGTATGTAATCAAAGCGTAAAAGGGATTTTATTTGTTTATAACAAATTGAACTACTATAAACAAAGTTTAGTATAGTAAGTATAGTAAGTAGTAGTAAGTATAGTAAGCAAAACAGTTTTTAAAAAATGTTAATAACTACTTTAATTATGTGCAATAGTAAAAGCCGGTTTTAACTGTCTTTACCGCTTCTACTCCCTTATCCATTTTTTCCGGAATATGGTTTTTACTATCTCTTTATCGAATATAGTAGAATATTATATTCTATTATTGAACATAATGTAAAAATATCGGACAATTCTAATATAATAGAATCGAAATTTAGTGTCAGTGAAGATCAGCTTCAATTTAATAGCACGTACTGAATCATTCTTTGACCAACATTGTCCCTACAAAGCAAAGAATTTTATACTATAGATTTGCAAGTTATTTTTGTTGAGTTACACGCGGACGAACTCGCGGATAAAAGATAGTTCTTATATAAGACAGTTCAGTTCATAAGACATAGGAGCTATGTAAGAAGTATAAATGACTATTATGGCGAATTTGTTTTACAGTTCAGTGCAACGACTCAGATTATTTATTAAAGATAAAATTATCCTAATTGGAATGTTGCCAACAAGAGCCGGATGTACAACTTAGCTTCTGTTACTGATTTATTTTGTTACTAAATAATATGTAAGAAGGCGTTAATATCAGTCAATATTTTCAACAATCTGAAAAGACGATACACGATACAAATTGCTTCATATCTATTAAAAATCACGTCCACAAACCCTCGTAAACATTGAAAATAAGGGTATCTAACCAAGTGATATTTTAAAATAATATTATAATACAAATATTTAAGTATTTTTTTTTAATTGTGTCTGTCTGGGAATGGCTGAACAGTTTGCGTTGAAACTTCACGAAATATTATCCACACTTTAAATGCAATGCTATTAGTGGTCTCTATATCTTATCCTAAAAACTTGGATTTTTTGTGAAATATGAAAATTGATAAAATAAATGGTCTTAGATGATATGACATCACTTTAATATAGAAGACCAATCCGTGACAGGCTCAGGACTCTGGTAAATAATAATAATCTACGGAGTAGTGTGAGTTCTATAAAATACAACACTATCTTAAGAATATAATATTATTATTATCGAAAACAAAAAACACTCGTCATGAAAATCTGCACTGAAAATTGTATTATTGTTTACATTTACGAAAAAAAAAGAAGGCTGCGCACTTAATATAGATCTCAACAAGTTAGGACACGTCATAATCTTGTCCCTAGATATATACCTGCGATCGCTAACAAAATTGAACCGTTTTTTGTAGAGATGGTGGGAAAAGGCACAGGGCACTAAGCGTTATTACCTGTGTCTACCTGTTACGTCGCTTTTATAATATTTTGTATAAAATTTTAAATAATGGGTATCATACGAAATGTATCGTTGAATAATATTATACAAAATTAAGTTTACAATGGTTTTTAAGCTTTTAAGAATATTATTGCAAATACAGGCGTTCACTTGCTACTCAACTGATCTCGGTTTGTTTTAAATTACTCACGTGGCGTGGGGCGGATGCCCCTAATTACCAGCCCCGCCTCTAATACCAACCCCACCCCCAACGCCAGCCTTTTCACCTTTTTACTTCATAAATAAATTTCTTTCTAATAGCCTTAACTACAAATATGTATTGTCAATTATAAATTCATCAGTGTTAAATTTAAAATGAAAACACGTAGACACCGGACAACACTGTCTTCTAATTTTTCAATTTATATGTTGAAGGCCCGATAAAATCATCATATTCATGCAATTTATAAATTATGTAAAATAAGCCTAATTTAATCGGAACAACAACTTCGCAAAAAATTTAGAAAAACATTAAGCGGTATCCCGTGCGTGTTATTTGTTTGTAAATTTAATACTGTTAAATTTATAACCGCGTGGTAATAATTAAAATATACACTTTCCTACAATTAAGAATCATTTTTAATTGACAATAATGTTAAAACCACTGGAAACCTTATTTCTGAAGCAAAAAGACGAAAAGGCTGGTATTAGGGGGGAGCTGACAAAAGGGGCATCATCCACCCTAGCTTACTTGTCTGCAGTCAATAACACAAATCTTAAATAATATTGCCTTATTGTACAGATTTCTGAGGTGAATAACCTTGAATGCCTTGAGGCTAGTTAGGTATTTATGGTATTATTGGTTAATCAAATATCAACGTAGGAAGCTAGGGAGGACCAATATTTGTCATTTTGACTTCTCGTGTTAATGAAAGGTATATTTTTCCAATAATATCTACATTTTGAAGAAAAAAAATTATTATACATAATTTTCATACAATAGTACCCCCCACTTGTTTGCAAATTTAAAAGTTAACAAGAATACCAAACTCTTGGCATTTTATATTATAGACAAAAAAGTTATGTTCAAAAAGAATCAGTGGGCGATATTCTAATCCGGTTTTCGCTCTGAATCTCGATGCTGTTTCATTACAAGGGGATACGCCATGACTCATACCTTAGCCCGGTTCTTGAAAAAAACAAGTGCCTAGCACGGGTTGTCACGAGCCGACCTAACCATGCGCGCAACTGATAAAAAGACGGGAAGGGAAGGCATAACATGATGCAATACACATACGGTATTTGGTAATTCTTTCAAAAAATACAGTTGTGAAACCCTAAATTTTTATTTTTGCTAATAAGAAGTAGGTATTTATTATTTAATAATAACGTCTTCCAGACCTAATTTCGATCAAGGCGGCCTGTGAACCTAGACTAGCCCTAGTCTGCTCAGGACAGGATTATATTAAAGTGCCTGAGTATATGTGCGAACACAAGTGCATTCTCTATTCCCTCACTCTCATAGTCCGATTGAACGGCAATCCGACACGACCGGAGCAGAAGAGAGATTACGGCGCAGGACCAACGGCTGTACGTGCTTGCCGACGCACGGGAGTGAAACATCGCTAACTTCCTCAGTCTGGGCTATTACTGAGAATTTCTTGACAGAAAACAAGAACTGACGCAATCGAGTCCGACCCGAGATTCGAACCCTCATTATCAGCAATTGCAGTTATGACTATCAAGCCAATGAGGCAAGGACAACTACATATTAACAAAGTGAATAAGATGAGCGGTGCAAGCGATAAGGACGACCTATTACATATTTGTCTTAATACAAAGGAATAGAGTCCAAAATCAATTGTATTTAACATGCGAATACAATATTTATATCAATAATATATAAAATTGGTGTTACGTTACAGAAAACCTTCCATCTTAGTCCACAAGGAGTAGTTCCTAATCAAGGATAGATGTAGATATCTATGGGCCACAGCATCCACTTACCATCAATACTGCTGTGTTTCCTACGGTGAGTGTAGAGAACCCGAGAACTTCTTTACTGGAAACGATGCATTAAATCTTAGTCATCAGGGGTGACTACGCATTTGCATTTTGATTCTCAATTGAAGATAAATGTAGATGTCTACAGGTCACAGCATCCACTTACCATCAAGTAGATTATGTGCTGTGAAACAAAAGGAATGGAATCCTACCTACCTACCGACAAACCGAACTGAACGAAGAAACAAGATAAAAATTTAAATTATGTATATATATATATATATATATTTTATTGTACAATATAAACTATTATTGCAACTGTATATAAGGCCTGGTTTACATTTTGAGAAGTGCCAAGTGCGAGTGCAAGTGCAACTTTCAAATGACAAGTGTTTAGTGCATGTGAACAGGCAGTTAAATTGGTACTAAGCACTTGTCATTTGTCAGTTGCACTTGCACTCACACTTGGCACTTCTCAAAATGTAAACCAGGCCTTATGGCGTATGGCAGCAGTGTAAGAGAATCCATTGCCCCATTTAGTTCTATGAGTTGTGCCAAATAGTACTTAGGGCTTCTGATAGATGGCGGTATAACAATCTCGTTAACGCTAGGCGTAAATTATACATACTGGCGATGGGCGAACCAGCAGTGGACTTTTTCAGGCTAATGAAGATATATTTTATATTGCAAGACAATAAACCAAAATTCACTATCTTGGAATTTGCTTGACATTTGTAATATGGTGGGTTGGTGAGACTACTATGAAAGGACATTCTTGCAGTAAATAATATTAGAGCAATATATCTATCAACTGACTTGAGAGATATTGTACACTACAGAATCAAAAATACTTGACAACCAGATTGCAAGTATTGATTGGCTCCCTTCTTTTTGAAGTTTGTTAAAGAAAGTTGCTGACAAACTCCCTAACAGAAAATCTTTTGAGTAAAGAGACTATTTTAGGGCTGCATCTTCGTGTGTAAATAGTAGTAAAAAAGTGTGATTAATAGCCAAGTCTTTGTATTAGAGCAACAAAATAAAGATGGCTTCTAATAAAATTAAAATGAAATGTAGTATAATTAATAGTGAAAATGGGAATACAACTCTCGCAATTCAAACTACAAATTAAGTTTTAACAACAAATTAACTAAATCAGATCAGGATGTTGCAATGGTTTTTCAAAAATATTTTACTGATATTCCGATCTTAACCATAACAAAATAAAGATGGCTTCTATTATTACTACTGAATTCTTCTCCTGCCGTCTTCGAATCATTACTTAAAAAAAATGTAATGGTGTGTACAAAGAATTTTACATTTCATTAAGTATCTTCAATTTTTTAAAATTTGAAAAGTATTAAGAAAACTGCAGATCTGTGGGGTAACTGTTAGTTACTGAGTTTAAAATAGATACGATTGCACCTCAGCTATCTATTATTTTTAATACTAATATTGAATCTGGTGTGTTTCCTGATTTAATGAAGCATAGTAAAGTAATACTGTTAGTTTTTAAATCTAGGAGTACATTGGACTCCACCAATTCTAGACCAATTTCTGTAGTGCTAACACATAGTCAAATTTTTGAAAAAATTATTCTAGATCGAATGTTAAACTTTATAATGTGAATAATTCAATAAATCAATTTGGTTTTCAACTTCAACTGATGCTGGTGTTGAGCTGATTAGACATTATATCTTCAATGCATGGGAGAATTCACAGGATGCTTTGGGTGTATTCTGTGACCTATCCAAAGCCTTCGATTGTGTTCACCATGAAACATTAATAATAGGAAACTTCAACACTACGGTGTAAGAAGTGATGTTCTTAAATTAATTATTTCATATTTAAGTGACAGAACGCAAAAAGTTGTCATTAATAGTATGAGTTCTTCCGGGTCAATTGTACAAAGAGGCGTGCCTCAGGGCTCAGTTATCGGCCCCTTTCTGTTTCTTGTACACATTAATGACTTACCTTAGATAGTAGGGAATAACCATGATATAGTATTATTTGCTGATGAAATAAAATTCAAATTAAAACGACAGTTATTAAATTACGACGAAGTAAATAAATAAAGCAGCAGCCGGATCCGGTCGTCGATCAGTCAATACGCACGTTGCAGAGCTCCGCGAAAAATAAAAAATAAACAGTATAAAAAAGTGCCAACAAAGTGTGTCATGCGAACTTGATTGCAACGAAGAACAAAATACGTGATCGGTAAAAAAAATTACAGAAAAAGTGTTAAATTGAAAGAAATAATCAATCGTAATTGCAACCTAGAATGTTTGAAACCTACAAAATACCGTCAAGAGTCAGCTGATGCAAATTGAACGTACTCTATAGAGTTGAAACTACAGTACCAACATAACAAACAGCAAAACAAGTGTTGCCACAGCAAAACAAGTCTTGCCACAATGAAACAAGTGTTGCCACAGTGAATCAAGTGTTGCCATAGCAATATAAAAAATACCAAAGATGGAAAAAGTATGGAAATCCTATTGGCAAAATTAGACGAAAAGTTAGACCAACAAACTAAACTTATAACAACTTCAGTAACACAAAATGTCATGGCAGCACTAGACGAAAAGCTTGAAGTGGTCACCGAAGAAAACGCCCAACTCAAAAATAAAATAATTGAGTTAGAGTTAAAACTTAAATTCGTTAATAAGTATAAGCGAATAAATAACCTTGTCTTTTTTGGCATCAAGGAAGGAAAAGCAACAACAGAACCAGAGCTAGTAGACTACATAAAAGACATTATAACAGAAATGGGAGTACACTTTGAAGTCTTTGAAATTAATAATGTTTACAGAATCGCTAAAAAGAGCTAGATAAAAATCGCCCACTTGTAGTCTCACTCACAACTACATGGAAAAACATATGATTCTGCGAAACAGATCTAACCTGCAAAAAGGTGTAAATATCAAAGAGGATTACCCTAAAGAAATA